>JAATWR010000147.1:0-50000 GCA_018703725.1 Brassica juncea
CTTTCAAAATAGTAAAATATTATTTCAAGATAACAACACAATATATAAGAATTATCCTATATTTTTAAGAAAATATAATATTGCAAAAATCATGTCTCTTAATTTTTTTTACTTTTACAATAGTAAACTATTATTTTAAGATAACAACACAATATATAAGAATCATCATAATTTTTAAAAATATATAAGATTTTTAATATAAATTTTTTTTTATTATATAATAGAATATATATAAAAATTCATTAAGGATAACATAAACTTTAGCCACTCTGTTTTTTAACGTGAGAGCTCCGTTGCTATAAAATTATTTCGAAAATAATAGTATAGATTGAAATTAGCGTTGACTTCTAAAGACTAGGCATAAATTTCAAATTTTTGATTAGTTAAGGTATGTTTTGGCATGCAATAAGAGTTGGGGTATGTATTTTTTTATCGACCCATAGTTCAGGCACGAATTTTAAATTTTTGATTAGTGTAGGTATGTTTCGACTTGCAGTAAAAGTTGAGGTATGTATTCTCTCAGCAACCCCTAGTTCGGGCATGAATAAGCCGTTTTCCCGTTAACTAGGGGTTAAAGTTAACGGGTTTTGCTGATAAGATTTAAAAATAAAAAAAAATAAAAATCTAAAAAATAGTTTCAAAAAGCATTTTTAAATTTCAAAAATAAAATTGAATGAAAATATTTCAAAAAGTTATAAAATTTTGAATTTGAAAATATATAATTTGAAACTCTAGAAAAATAATTTTATTATTTATATATCTATAAATCAAAGAGTGAAAAGGTCTTTTGTCTCTCTAATGAAATCTATTTTGGTCATTTTTTGAGGGTTTTTTATAACAAAAATTTTTAAATGAGATATTTGATAGAATTGCCCTAATTATTACTAGTTCATTATAATATATCTCAAATTATACTCTTTGTATATTTATATGTTCGTCTTCTTTTCTTTTTCTATTTTTTGAAAAGGCCTTCAAAAAGACAAGTTTACAAACCACTATACTAATGGGAGCTGATGTTCGTCTTCTTTTCTTTTACCATAAAATTTTGTTTTTCTGTATCTTTTATATATTTATCTGATATTATTTATCTTATTTGTTTACTAATGTTTATTTTACAATTTTGAAATAAAAGTTATGTGTAGGAGACTTTTTTATGTTGCAGTTTTATATTATCAGTAAAACATAAAACGATGATAATCAAAATTTTATACTCTATACCAAAATTTTATTTCAACTTTTGTTTAATTCTGATATTATTTCATCATAAAACCATTTTATTTAATATTTTTTTGGTTTAAGCCATCGAAAATTCTCCGCACGGATCTGAGTTCATGGTCCAGAACCAATCAGCCTGGGCGAACAGTGTTTAATAAAGTTAATTTCTTTTCAATTAATGGCACGAAAATTGGCATTTCTAATTTTAATTAAACCTAATTAACTCAAATTAGTTACTTATATCAAAATAAAGTCGTTTTTTTAAAAGAATGTCAAATTAATTCAAATAAAAAAAATTGTACAATGTATTTGACTCTGGTTTTGAATTTTCGGAAATCAAAACTCAACCATGTAAATAGAAAAAATCGTGAGACTATGTAGACGCAAACCAACATCCCATTGCGTTCTTTATAATCTTACTTCCTCCTCTTCCCAGTGTTGACTGTTGAGATCCTGTTCCGTATCTGCTCAATAGACTTCCTTAAATGTGTTGAGGTCTGCTGTTTTTCTCCATGCTTTCTACCATTTCTCTCTCTCCAAAAGTAGTGAATTGTTGTCTGAAACACAGATCGAATGAGGAACAACCGAGTCTTGTTTCGAGAACAGTCAGACATGAAATCTACAATCTGATTCCATTCTGTTGAAAACTCAGATTCTGTAAGCTTCATAGCTAGTCCCCTCCATACTTCCTTCGAGAAAGAAGAAGCAAAAAATATATGGTCTCTAGTTTCAATCAAATCATTGCAGAATACACAAGAAGTTTCAGCTTGAGCATTCCATCTTCCATTCTCTTGTTGACAATCTGTTTTGATGTGCAAGCCATGCTACAATGGAGTATTTTGGGGTAGCATACTTAGACCAAACACTGCAGAACCAAAATTAAGTCGTTAATTACTACAAGTGGAGTTTATCTATTGATTTTATTTTCCACTGGTATGATCGATAGGATGACTATCAAGTTTTTTAAAATAGAAATCAGTGTATGATTTAACCAAAAAAAAAAACAGTGTATGAAAGCAAAAAGCTTAATTCAGTAAACTATTAAGTAGCAGCTTCCACGCTAGACTTGTTTTCCATGCAAAATATATATTTTAAAACTTTTTTGATAATGATTACCTAATAATCAATTGGGTTAATACTAGAAGTTTTTGTTGGAAAAGTCTTTTGTCGCTCACAAACTTAAATTTTATATTAAAAATATAAATAAAATAATTATATTATGATATCGATCATGTTCATGCATACGTGCAATGATACATTAGAATATTATAAATATTCACTAGAGACAGACACCTAATGAAATAATCTTGTTTATACATTGTCACGTCGACTAAACAAACATGAACAGTCGTAATTAATAGTAGGGAAACTGAAGAAATTTTCACTGTAGTTTTGATACAATAATATATGATAATATTGCATGATAATATATATGAATCTTTTGATACCACTACTTAATTAAAGTATTTATAATTATTTATGTCTAAGTTTAACGTTGAAGACCATATGTAATATTTGTTTATGTTAATTAGTAGTATGTTTTTATGGTACAAAGCGAAATGTATGACCTGATTAGAAAAAGATGTTGATATAAGTAATTTAGATAGATAGGACTAAACAAACAAATCTAAGCGAATCATGATCATATTTCGTGAGATTATTCTCATTTGATCTATTGCCCAATTTATTTTAACGCAACAAACCCAAAAAAAGGTCACTCCCATCAATTAGAAACGAGTGTGGTTGCTTTTTTTTTAGGTGATGATTGTTTGGATGGTTTCTAGATTTTAGTTTTTGTTTTTTGGATTTTAGTTTTTAGTTTTTGGATTTTAGATTTTAGTTTTTGGTTTTTGTTTTTGCAGTAGATTTTAGTTTTTGAAAAAACATGAATGGCAATTTTGGTTTTTAGCTTTTGATTTTTGTTTTGAAAATTAATTATTTTAAATTTTTGGTTTTAGATTTTACTGCAGTTTTAGTTTTCAGAAAAACTTTAATGATTATTTTTACGTTTTCTTTTAATACATTTTATTAATTATTTTTCTCTGAAGTTGAAATAAAAAATAATAAAAAATCTAAATTTTATTAAAACAAAAATGTAGAGTTCTGAATTGTATTTTTCTTTAATTTTCTATTTTTTCTAAAATTTGAACTGATTTGTTTTTTTTTTTCTGTTATTTTAAATTATAATGTTTTAAAAAATAACTTATAACTTAAGTTCTTTTATTATTAAACTTATAATTACCAAAAGAATATATCATAATTTTTTGATAAAATAATAGCAATAGATTATTAACAAAACATGCAAACTTTATGTAAAGTAAATTTAAATAACTACTTTAACTTTAATGACAGATTTATTTATTGTTTCCTATATTAGTGCATAAATGTAACAAAAAATTTAATTTAAAAACAGAAAAAAAAATCAAAATCCATCGTGAGTTAGAAAAACCAAGAAAACTTGGATTCTGGTTTTTGTTTAAAAAATAGCAGTTATGTGAAAAACTAGTTTCCCTAAAATGTATGGAATCTATTTCTTTAAAATCTTGATTGTTTAGAAATTGGTTTTTCCATAAACAAAAACCAAAAACTAGTTCAAAATCTGTAACCAATCAACCTCTTAATCTTCTTTTCTTAGGCCAATATGAAAAGAACTAGAAAATTTTCTTAGAATACATATTTACGGATGATACATACTGTCTAATACATTACTAGTTGGTCACACGCCCATTTTTTTCCTACTCAAGTCTCTAAATTCAGTTGTTACTAAAGACCCAATTCAAAATAACTTCATAATAATTATGTGACTGCTTGAGCCATGCAGATGTTTTTGAATTTCGATCGACACGTAAACCATTCGGGTTGAGCGACTATGTATTGCCTCCCTTCACTTACTTAAAAGACAAAATCCCTCGATAGGGATTTCTTTCAAAATTATTTTACCACAAAGATCATATTAACTATACCATTGTTCTATTGCCATAATAATCCACAAAAAGATGTCATTATCTATTTAATTATGTTTGAAGTCTTATCCTAGGTTTTGTACAATCTCTATTTACTCTTGTCTTTTTCCGCCACAGTGTTTATATTTAGGAGTTGTAATTTAAGTTTTGTTGATATAATGTATCAATTTGTGTGCAATGTGAATATGTCTCTAAATCAGAATTTTCTGCTATCATTGACATAAAAGACCATAAGATTGTGATACCAATGTATCTATCAAGTAATGTTGCAAACTGCCAATAAAGCTAATATAGCTGTTTTGGGTAAATTTTAAATAAATTAATCTCTATGTAAATAACAGATACTATGTTGAAGGGATTACTTCCGCTTATATATAATGAAGTGGTGAATATATGCAAATTTGTTCTTATATCACTTTAAAATCAGAATATTCATTATATCAACAAAACTGAAATTACACTCACATACGTACAAAGATACAATTATGGGGTGATTTAATAATCCAGTGATCTAAAACAAGGAGTAGGATTCAGGTTTATCCCTCGGTTCAGTTTTCAAAAAAAAAATGGCTATAAGAACTGAAATCATGAATAGTAATTTCATATAATAGTTCAGAAATATTTATTACATAGTAATGGGAAGATATATTTTCGAACTGTTCTCATTGAGGGACCATAAAGAACAGGTCCCCGACGCAATAATTAGGAAACAACTTTAGTTTAGAGGCAAACATATATACCACTACGCTCTTCAATCTCAATCAATTCTATCATAGAATACATGAATAAGTAAAATATATAAATATAAATATATGTAAGCTGGACCACACTATCAACAAGTCTGCAAGAATGATTAAAGAAGAAAGAGTGAGATAATGAGTGTGAAGCAGTTTCTAGTTTCAAGTTTCAAGAACACTTATAAACCCTAAAGCTCAAAATTGTATACTGTCTCAGAACTTATCAGATCTCTCAGATTTTCCCTTTTTCCACACTTACGATCTCATTGTTTTTTTCTTCTTGTATTCTTTAACGGTTATTATTGATTTGCTTTATTTTACTTATCACCTTAAATTATAGTAGATGCACCTTGTCTATGTTAGAAACATTTCAATTTCTTCTTTATATATACACATATGGATTTCTGCTAGTAAATAGAGCTATATCTGCATGTGCTCTCTTATCAATTATTTTTCCACCTATTTTCTTTATTCGTGATTATATTTTTATATTAATAAACGAATTATATCAGTCTTAAGGATAAAAAAGAGGAGTAAATTCGTAAAATATTAAGCTTGTGAGAAAAGAATTGAGGTGAAATTGCTAACTTACGCAGAAATGCATCACAGAGGACGTTGGTCAATCTAAAAAGGGTTCTGAACTGATGACGTCGTGCGTAAGTAAGGGTATTTACGTATATCAAATATGAAAATGGATTCCTTTGTCAAAATTTGGTATGAAACGGCGGAAAGACATGCCGTTTGGGTTGGACCCCTTCCTTTTATATGTAATAATCCCGTTCTTTTTACAGTCGCACTCCGACGCATGGCGCGTTTATGTCACGTATTAAAAACAGAATGTCGTTACTGTTTACTGTTCTTTCCTTAAACATAATACTGTTTATTAGTTGTTTTTGGTAAATATTGTTTATTAATTCAAAAAGTTAGTGTTTACTTTTATTGCTATTCTTTTCTTTAACTTTATATTGTCCAAAATTTATTTTATAAGATTGAATATATATATATATATATATATAAACTAAAAACTTAGCAATATTAAAAAATTGTTTAATATGTACTTTTTAAACATACAATTTGATAAGAGAGATCCACAATAATTTTATTGTGTTTTCAACAGCAATAATATTAGCCTATATATATATATATATATTTCTTATTATATTTTCTTTCCAATAGAATCAATAATGTAATATACGTAAATATACATATTTATAAACAATTTTTATTTTATATATTAATGTTCCAGTTGTTGATGTTAATTGATTATTTACATGTTTTTTTAAATAATTTTAGTTCTTAGGAATAAATAGTTACTTACTTAGGTATTGGATGCTATTTTAAAAACAAAATATTTCACATCAATTAATAACATTTTTAGTTCATAAAATATTTAACGATAAAATATTCCACATGTATTTAAATATTTTAGATTACATCATATTTGGTTAGTTAAGATTTTATATTATAATTTTGTAATAGAAAATTTAATTTTCCACTATCAAATAGTTTTATAAAAAGGAATATTCTTGTTTCAAATACTCTATTAACATTTTTAATTGAAAAATTGACATAATTTGATATATGTGATAGTATATATATGAAAAGAATATTGTTGTTCATTTTTATTTTAGGTTTTCTACTACTTAATTGTTTATCTATATATGGTTAGTCAAGAATATAGATATATGAAATATTGATTTCTTTTTAGTTAATTTGATAGCACTATATTAGAGATACCATAAATTTGGAATATATTAGAAATAGTTTGTGGAGTTAATTTTAAGTTTTATGCCTTTTTGTTTAAAATAAATTTAGGACATACATTTATTAATCCTTAAAAAATAAAGGAAACTTAAAATAGGTTCACTAAATATATCAGTGGCATTGGAGTATAAATAACTTACAAAACTAAAGAATATTTTTTTTGTACTCCTCTTTTAATAGATTAGATATTAAAATAGAAATTAAAAAATGGTTTTGATGTGAAAAATATGTGATTCTCACTCAGAGTCGTACCTGAATGCAAACCGGTAAAACATGTGCTTCAGGGTCGGTAAGAAATAAATATTTTTAGTGGCCAATCTAACGAAAGTATTCGGTATCTCTACTGGCAATGACATAAATTTAGAACAAATGCAGACCTGAGTTTGTATATCCAAATCCAAATTTTTGTATTTTCATCGTTTTTTCTTATTTAATGAGCTAAACAAGTTTCTTTCTTTTGAATCGAAATATACCAGGTATGCTTTTGGTTTTACTTAGCGCCGGCCCGTAGCGGAAGCTACGACCGATTGGAGCACAAGGATGTATAATTTTTTCTTTCCACTATGCATTTAGAAAAAAAAAAATTTCCTATATAAACAATTTTTTTTTCATTTTGGCTTAGGGTCATAAATTTTTTTAACAATGTTTAGACCGGTGCTGGTTTTACTTGTCGTACCGTCAATTGACAAAAAATAATTTGGTTATAAGTTAGATTGACAAAATCCGATCCATAACCAATTTTACCAATGTTGAGTTGGATTAATAGTAAAGGGGTTGCGGTTGTATCTACCGACACCTGAATTTAATTCTGGTGAGAAAGACTATTTATAATTTCCGAGTTTCTAGCAAAGAGGTGAATCCACCTTTATATAAAAAATGCAACTTAATGAAATTGAATTCTAGTTAAGAAGTCATATAAATAAATATTTAATCACTCGGCAGAAAACACTTCCACAGTCAATAATATATTCATTTATATTTTTTATATATTGATAGGTTATATTTCACTTCAGATTTGAAAATTTTGTACATATATTTAGTGATTTACGATGATATTGATTGTTTCAGAACACTACTAACATATTCATAAAAACACTACTTACATAAAAATAGATGTTACAATAATATTTAATTTTTTACAAAATAATAGTTTTTTGTGTGAATTTGTATAACCCAAAAATTGTGATGGAACCATAACATAATTTGTATTAAGGAAAATTTATTGTAAAATGTTGATTTTTTGTAATTAGTTTAGACTATGCCATCACGTATACTTTATAATTTTCTTTTGTTTCGAACTGATTTATCTTAAGATCATTAAAAATCGATTTGACGTTTTATTTAATGATAAAGAAACTGGCGCGTGTAAGAAATTGAGAAATATGAGAAAAAGAAAAGAAAAGAAATGGTCCCAAGAAAGAGGAAATAGATGCAAAATTTTGGTGGAATTAATGTACACAAAAGTAATATAGAAAAATAAAGAAGAAACAAAAACAAAAATTAAACGGAGGACCACTTAAACACATCTCGTGAATAGTCCCTTAGTGATGAACAGTTCTTGACACCATCATATACCAATTTTTTTTTTTGATAAAATCAATGATTAAACCCGGGTCTATCAAAGATACAAGCCTAACTTTTGGGTGGGAGGTGCAGTCCGCGGATAGATCCTCTCCTGAGTATCCAAATGGATCGTAAGTATGGATCCATATCCGCGTGGCCACATGTGGAACTAATAATCTCGCACTTGAGGGGAGTCGATCCCTGACCTGAACCAACATGACAACTCCTCCTCTATTAGAAACCATTAGACCACCACGATGTGGTTATCATATACCAAATTCTGAAACTATTAGTTTTGATTATGTAAAATCAATTTTTGGATAATTCTTATCATATGATTCTCTGATGGTCTAGTCTAATAGTTCTATATCATTAACGAATGCAACGTATTTGCTATATATTAAATATAAATGATTTTAAAAAAAATCCTAAAAGTTAGACAATGAATTTCTAGGTTTCTTGGCAAGAACTTTTTTTTTTTGAATAAATTTGGCAAGAACTTGATGTCAGATATAGTAAAATTAAGCAAAATACATCAATATTATGTTTCACAAGTAATATCAAACTTTTGCTATATTGTTGGTTATAAGTTATAATCATAATTTGTCATTTATAAGAAAACTCATGGTTTATCCATCCAATGAAACAAATAATCTTTTTGGGTGATTCTATTAATATTGTGTGGTTAAATAACTACAAACACAGAGTTATGTTTGTTTCTTTATGCATCTTTTAATGTCCTCTTTTACAAATTGGTTTGACGTTAAATAATCAAACATTAATCTACTCAAAAAGTTTTTATTCTAATAATTAATTAACTTCTGTACATATATCTTGTTAATTTAAAATCAAATATTGACACTGTAGGAGTTGTTTACCACTAGTTTACTTTACGCGGACTACAGATTGTTTTTAAAATTTTCTATATTTTTATTTTCTGATATAGTTAATAACTATTGTTAAATCAGACGAGAACTGCCACACAGACATATCTGAAAAAAGCCTGAACTCAACTTCCACTTCCGGTTTGATCTCTTGGGATATGCACTCGTTTATTTATCTACCTCTCATCTACAAACGGACACGTATATAATTATATATATATGAACCATTTTAGCTAACTTTTTAGTTATTGACAAAAAAGAGTTAACCTAAGACTCTAGTTATTATCTAACAGTCCTATAGTTTGATTATATTTCTACTCATATGAAAAACATGTAAATATTTTATACAAGCAAATTCTGCTGTAAAATTGTTCATTTTTATTTATTATTTAGTTATCAAATAAATCTGTCATACTAACTAATTTTGGAGCAAATAAACAGAGGCATACATTTATAATATCATTATCATTATTTGTGTATAGAAAAGGATATCAATTGGACAAAATAGTAGTTAAAATTCATTCACTCACATGACTGACTAAATAATATGTAGAACTATTGTTTTCAAATTGTAAAATCACCGTTGTTTGGAAGACGCTAAGCTTCATAATAAAGTTTAAAATAGTTGCAAAATATTTTAATAACAAGGTTGCTTACATAAGCAAACCAACACCATCAAAATTGATATCATTGTTTTAGAAAACATATTAAAAATGATTATGTTATATATATAATATATATACTAATATACACAGCCGTGTTACACGTATAGGTTTGAGTAATATATAACACACTACTAAATATATTGCCTTAGTTTAATTCAATTACTTTGTTTTTTTAAAAAATTATTGGACCAATGTACGTATACCATGATAACATACATGTCCCGTATCGTCCATCCTGTTTGAATTTTCTTGTATGTTAATTTTCAAATTATTAGGTTCTTAATAATTGTAGGAAGAAAAATAAAGAATAGAGGGAGACACCTGTAGTATTTTCATGGTCAGACTAGTGATACTACGTCAAAGAAGAAGAAAAAAAAATTATCAAGACGTGTTTCAAATATATAATTTATAGATAAATAAAAAATTAACCACAATTTATGTATAACTGAAGAAAATTAACTATATGTAAGAAAATTGAAGAAACTTAATATTACTACATAGATTTAATAATAGTGAAGCTTTTTTGTCCAAACTTGTGGTATAGAAAGAGAAAAAGATTGAACATTGATTGCTAGCTAGTCTGTGGGAGGGTCATGATCAACCTATCTTCTGATCTCTGATGAGATACCATCTGACATTTTATCTTCCTAGGTTTTATTTCTAGCTTTTATTTTACCATTTTATAATATTTATTTATTTTGCCTGTAGTACAAATTAACAGACCCATACTAAAAGAAAATTAATATCTTCAAAGTACAAAACAAGAGAGAGGTGAAGCCACACAATCTCTTTTTGCCCTCTCTCTCTCTGTTATATCTCATCTGTTTAATACTTTTATTATTATTCTTCTTCCTCTATATCGTCTCCTCCTAATCTCTTTCTCTGTCTTTCAGTATTGACCAACGAATAGGAAGAAATAATTCATAACTTTTTCTTAGGGTTTTCGAGCTCTCTCTGTTGTTTTGGTTACGACACAAACTCTGCTTCTTTGGCTCATTCTCATGATTTGGGAACTCAGGATATGAAAAAGTTTTCTTTTAATTTTGTTTATTGATTCTTTTCAACTTTCTTGGAGATGGGTTCATCTAGATCTTGATGAAACTCTTGTTTGTATCTCAAGAGGACTTTTTTCTTCTCTTCTTTTTGGGTTTTTAATTCTTGAGACGACATGGCAAGTGATCAGTTCCATGGTCATAACCATCACCAACAACATCAGCATCAAATGATCAATCAGATCCATGGGTTTGATGAGAGAAGCAATAATCCAACCGATCATCAACAACATCATTACAATCATCAGATCTTTGGCTCAAACTCCAACATGGGAATGATGATAGACTTTTCTAGGCATCATCAGACTGGGATCACAAGTGGAATGGATCATCATCACTATCATCACCAGACAAGTGGTGGTACTGTTCAGAATCAGCTTTTAGAAGACTCTTCTTCCTCCATGAGACTATGCAATGTTAATAATAATTTCTCAAGTGAAGTAAATGATGAGAGACCACAACAAAGACCAAACCAAGGTCTTTCTCTCTCTCTCTCCTCCTCAAATCCTACAAGCATCAGTCTCCAATCCTTCGACCTCAGACACCAACAACAAGGGTATTCTGGTAAATCAACGCATCATCAGAATCTCCCACACAGCCAGATGATGATGTTGATGAATAGTCACCACCAAAACAACAACAGCAATCATCATCAGTTTCAGATTAGGAGTTCCAAGTATTTGATTGCAGCTCAAGAGCTACTGAGTGAGTTTTGCAGTCTTGGAGTAAAGGAAAGTGATGATGAAGTGATGATGAAGCATAAGAGGAAGCAGAAAGGCAAACAGCAAGAAGATTGGGACACAAGTAACAACAATAATGATCAACACGACCAATCTGCAACAACTTCTTCAAAGAAACATGTTCCACCACTTCACTCTCTTGAGTTTATGGAGCTTCAGAAAAGAAAAGCCAAATTGCTCGCCATGCTTGAAGAGGTATATATTTACTCTACTATCAAAACGATTCATGGGCTTGTTAGAAAATATAATAGTTTTAGTCTGGTTTCATCTTAATTCTCCCAAATCTTTTTACATCAAAATGAGTCATGGTCTTGTTAGAAAACCAACATATTTGTATTTGATTTCAACATATTCCTATAAACGTAAAAACCCACGAATCTTGTGTCAAAAATATTTCATGGATTTGTTTTAAAAAGATATTTGTTTCAGCTTATATATTCATAAAATGTAAAATATTAATACAAACAAATCTTTTATTTTATAATACCCACAAATCTTTTATTTTCTATTCTTAATTATGGTCCATATATTTTTCTTAAAGATAAAAATTTCTTTTATATAAAAGATAAAAAGATTCCTTTTTGTCTTCATTCCTTCATGTATTCTCGTCGAAAACAAGTTCGATGTAACACTACGAAAATATTAACCCTTTTAATTCCTTTAGGCATTATTTCCTTTTTATATAGAACAAAAATATTATTCCTTTTAATTCCTTTAAGTATTATTTATTTTTTATATAGAACTAAAATAAAATTTATTTTTCTTTGTTTTTGATCTAATATGGAGACTCTAGTGGTCCTCATAACAGCAATCAATTCCATCATCATAAGCCATAACGAGTTGTTTCTTTTACATGAATGCTCATTCTATGAATTACATTTATACGGTGTGGTTGAAATATTTTTATTTGGCAGCTTAAAAGAAGATATGGACATTACCGAGAGCAAATGAGACTTGCGGCAGCAGCGTTTGAGGCGGCGGTTGGGGTAGGAGCGGCGGAGATGTACACGGCGTTAGCGTCGAGGGCAATGTCTAGGCATTTCCGATGTTTAAAAGACGGACTTGTTGGACAGATTCAAGCAACGAGTCAAGCTTTAGGAGAAAGAGATGAGGATAATCGTGGGGTCCCAATTGCAGCACGAGGGGAAACCCCACGGCTGAGATTGCTTGATCAAGCTCTAAGGCAGCAGAAATCGTATCGACAAATGAGTCTCGTGGAAGCTCATCCTTGGCGTCCACAACGTGGTTTGCCTGAACGCGCGGTCACGGCGTTAAGAGCTTGGCTCTTTGAGCACTTTCTTCACCCGTAAGATAACTAATCTCATACATAACCTCTTTTTATGCATTATGTACAACTATTACTCAAAACGAAAAATGCGAATATTATGACGATAGAGGTTTGACTTTAGTAAAGATTTACTATTAATCAAATAGTTACAAGTTAAGTGCCTTTCTAATTAACTAATGATTGTGGAATCATAATAGTTTTACATCAAGTCAACATACCCTAGTTTGAAATTTTAAACAGAATTGCATATAAATTGATAGAATAAATAAATAATGCGTCTAAAAATTCTTGCGAACTCTATTTTTTTAGAAAGACTGCATTTATATTAGTACATAGTTATAGGCATTTTCATTGAGAGACGAGATTGACTTGACAAGCTGAGGATCCAATCTTCCTTAATCTGTTCATTGCATGGTAGCTTTTTTATTTCCCCTTTTTCTTTGCTTGCATCATTGGTGTGAAAGTGAGTGTACAAACATATACATTCATGTATCTATGTATACATATCTTTTTAGATAATGCATAACTAAATATAAAAAATATTTAACTGGTGGATGAAAGACAGAAATAGAGAAAGGAACAAAGTGGATTCAGAGAGAGAATCAATGTTCTTTACCTAACACTAACAAAAGAGAGAAACTATGAATAACTCCTTGCTTTTTCTCCCCATGTTTTTTTTTTGGACAATTTCTCCCCATGTTTTTATTTTGTTTTTCCTTTTCTTATCCTTGTCCTTTTATTGATATATTTTTTTGATAAATTATATATTTATCACAAGTAAGAATTGTCTCCATCATATTGCCAAACACTGATCAAACAATGAAACATCTTGTTAGTTTTCACCCGAACTACCTATTCATTACCTTTGCATCATTCTTCAATCATATGTATCCATTTTACCAAACATATATTTTATTTTACTAGACACATCATTTCTCCAAAGTAACATTTTCTTATTTTTCAGATATCCAAGTGATGTTGATAAGCATATATTGGCCCGACAGTCTGGTTTATCAAGAAGTCAGGTAAAACATAACTTCACTAAGTCTTAATATATTCCAAATTATCTGTTTAGGTATCATACATAAATGGGATTAATTGAGTTAATTCTAATAATGAACACATTGTTAGGTATCGAATTGGTTCATTAATGCAAGAGTTAGGCTATGGAAACCAATGATTGAAGAGATGTATTGCGAGGAAACAAGAGAAGCAGAAGAACAACAACTGGAGATTACAAACCCTATGTTCATGGATACTAAACCGGATCCAAACCAGATAATGCGAGTCGAACCGGAATCTTTATCTTCCGTAGTTACAAAAACCGGCCACAAAGACTCCAACCTAGGAACTGCTTCATTTGGGTCAACGTTTGACTTTTCATCGTACAGTAACCAAGCTGTCACATACACTGGCGAAGGAGGGGCACGTGACGTGTCGTTGACGCTTGGGTTACAAAACGGTGCTGTGAGTTTAGCATTATCTCCAGTGACGGCTCAAGGGGGGCCACTTTACTACGGCAGAGACCACATGGAAGGATCGGTTCAATACACTGCGTCGATGTTGGATGACGATCAAGCTCAGAATCTGCCTTACATGAATTTGATGGGTGCTCAATCACTTCACGATATGGTTTGAAGAAAATTAAAATAATTAAATTAGGAATGGTACACTCTTTTCAAACGGGTTCGGTTATGTAACGTTTAGTTAGATGAAAACAAAAGCTAGTTATTTTAAAGATACCGTTGTCTACTTGAATTGGAATGGGTGTAGACGAAGATATTATTATATGAGTTTAGTTGGTTCGTCAATATCACTTCTTGGATATTTTTAAATATTTAGGAAATTATAATATTCGATTTGAGGGTATTATTCATATCTCAATACTTTTTGTATGGTCTTCGCGTGATTAATGACAAAACCTAATAGAATAAAGTTGCCGACAAAAACAATAAATAAAGAACAAACTCAATATTTGGACCATCTTGGTCGATAACGTTCACGTGTACACTACGTATCAATTGTAAATACACAGAAAAGGATACAAACATATAGTTAGATGTTTGGTTTTAATCTCTTAGAGCAAGACCGACGGACAGTTTCTTTAGAAGGGATATTTAGCTATTTCAATATTATTATGTAAAATTACTAAATTAACTATTAAATTTTAGTCACAAAAAGAAAATAGTGCAGTTACATGTAGTGCTGGGCATATTATCCGAAACCCGAAAACCGAACCGGAACCGAACCGAAAAAACCGAAACCGAAACCGGACCGAGAAGTACAAAAACCCGAACGGTTCCTATATTTCTAAACCCGAAAAACCGAACGGGTACCCGAATATTTTAAATATATTAAAAATATTAATTATTTTTAGTTTTAATGTATGTAAAATATAATTTATAAATTAAAACTTCTAATAAAAACCCGAATTACCCGAATTACCCGAATATTTTTTTTTTGTTTTCCGGGTTTAACCCGGATTTTTGGGATTTTTTCGGTTTTTGGGCTTTAAACCCGAACCAAACCCGAATTATAAATAATTCGGTTCCACTTTGGGTTTTATAAAAAAATAGAAATCCGACCCGAACCCGACAAAACCCGAACCGAACCGATCCGAAAAATGTCCGGTTCCTAAACGGTTCCTAAACACCCCAACCCGAATAACCCGAAAACCGAATAAACCGAACCGACCCGAACCGAAAACCCGAATGCCCAGCACTAGTTACATGTAGGAAGAGTATGGCCTAATTTATTGTTGGGGTTCTTCTGCAAATACCTTTTCCTTTTCTCTCTCCACTCCTAATTTTTTTGATTTTGTTTAATCTCTATATTTTCTCTTAGATACTAGTATCATACTACCGATAAGTAGATCTGGGCACGGATCGGATATCCGGGTTTTTGAAGGTATTTGTGATTTACTTCGTATGTCACGGATATCTAATTTTTCGATTTGCTTTACTTCGGTAAAATACGAATATTCGAAAAACGGATATCCGGAAAATAAATAGATATTTGCGAATATTTACGAATACTTACAAATATCTCACCTGTTTAAATTAATACAAATAATCTTAAAAATTTGATACAAATTTGTTTTTAAAATATTTTTTGCATGATATAAAAGATAAAAATTAAAAGAAGTAGTGAATCTACATATTTTGTAAAATTTTTAAACTTAGTTAACAATTATAGTAACACAAAACTTAAGAAAAAAATATAATTGTCATAAATTTTTTCTCATCCTTTTATGTAATACATTTATATAAGTAATAATGTGAATAGAATTTGGCAAATCATATGTCAGAATAATAATTATAAAATTTTATACATTTAAAACTTTAAATATAATCAAGATATACATGTATATATATATTGCCGGATAGGATATCCGCTTTCCAGAATTTTAGTATTTGTGATTTACTTCGATTTTAACGAATATTGAGTTTTAGTATTTGCTTTGCTATGAAAGTTTACGGATATTCAGAATTTTCGGATCGAATCGAAATGAATAACGAATCGAATCAAATTTAACGAATAAAATGTCCAACCCTACCGATAAGGACGCCCTTATGTAATATATGGACTCTTGTTTGATTCCCAATCCACCTTTGGTTGGTAAACTGACAGTATATTTAGCTATTTAGATTGGCTATAGTAAATATATTCATGTTTATGATCATTTTTAGTTTTCTAATTTAATTTCGTTGTCATGTTTCATCATTTTTGTAAAATAATCGATTGCTTCCACGGATATCATGTGTCATATCATCTAGTTGAATATTAAATCACTATTTATTTTTGTCAACAAATCAAAGCTTAAGATTGATTGATATACTTTTTTTTTATCAACAGATTGATTGATATACTAAACTACAAAACAAATGAAGTGAGATGAGGTAATGTTGATGTAATATAGTTTTGTATATTTAAAAATAAACAAATTACAAAATAAATCACAAGTGTACATATCGACTGTCGACTAAGGGTATGATTGGCAGAGCATTAGCATAAGCATTATGCTCGTCATTATCCAATCAACATTTATCAAAAAAGCATTTACAAGAGCATTTACAAGATGCTAATGCTCTCCAAATGCTCTTTATTCAATGCTCTCATATGAAGCTTTTGGTAGAGCATTTGCAGTTAGAATATATAAAAATTTAAAAATAATTATATATAATTAATATATTTTATTTAATAATATAAAAAATTATGTTTATAATAAAAAAAAATTTACATTTTAAAAAATAAAAGTTGTGATTAATTATTTTAACTTTTTAAACAGAACAATATTTCACATTTGAAATATAATATAACTTATATAATTACACATATCATTCATTATTTTTAATAAATAAAATAAAATAATATATATCTATATATTATATATTAGAAATTAAAAATATCTATATTTTTATAAAAAATAAATTGTATGTCATATATTAATTTTTCTGATAATATTATATGAATCATTTACTGCTATACTAATAGATAAATAATGATAATTTATATATAAATTATATATATGATTAGTTTATTTTATTTAATAATATCAAAATTATTTTTATATTCAAAATAAATTTATGTTTTAAAATAATATTTACATTTATTTTTTAAATAATAATATTTTATATTTAAAATTTAATTTAGTTTTATAATTAAATAAGATTCATTATTTTTTAATAAAGCATATATTATTAATATATATTATAATTTAATATATATTATTTTAAAATAAATATATTATATACTAACTTTTATGATAATTTTAAAATTGTATACTGCTACTGCTCTACCAATCATTTTATTAAAAAATTTAATGAGAGCATACAACTACTGGAGCATACTGCTTCTACAGCATACTGCTACTGCTTCTTCATCTGCTGTACCAATCGAGGCCTAAGTCCGGCAGACAATTTTGGGCCTCAAATCTGTTTCATTTAGCCCCCACCCCCCAACGCCCGTTTAAAGCAAAGAGACTTGTGGTATAGCAAACCCCAAAAAGCAAAAATGTTTTGTATATAAATCACACACACTCCTCTTGCTCCTCTTTTTGCTAAGAATGTAAATATCATTTCATAAAATGAATGATTACAAAATGTAGTAAACAAATTGCAGATCTATAAATTTGGTTCCACGGCAAAATAGATTAAAAAAAAAAAACATAGAAGTAAAGACAATCGACACTTCAACTGTTATGCTTGGTAGCAAACAAGACTAACGTGGGAACCGAAATTCGCACTGTCAAATTAAGTTGATTTGGAGGAAAGCCAAGTGAACCTAGCCTTTCCTGAAGGTCCCGGTTATCTGCTGGGCCACACACGACACAATCAGTACGACAAAGAGAATAAGAAAACGGAATGAAAATCGTAAGAAAAAATAACAGAGCAAAGGATCTTATTTCCGAATCCGCGTTTGAGCGTGAACAACAGGTAAGAGCCTTGGCTACAAGAGCTGTCGGCACGTTCGCTAGTCTAGCAACCTAAGTTCTAACCTAGTTGAGTCGCAGCTCTCTAGTAAAAACGGAAAAAAGTGCCTAAGTTGCTCTGAAAAAGTTCTCCCTTTGCACCTCGCCCCAAGCTCTCCTTATATACTCCTCTTTAAGACGGTCTATTCTTCCTTTAGGCCGAATCTATCGCGAATCGGGCTTCTTTCCATTTCCGCCGGTTTTCATGTTTATCGGGAAACTTGACATTTATCTTCAAGAAACTTCACATTTATCTTCGGGAAACTTAACATTTATCTTATGTTAAGATAAACATGGGGCGTCATGTCCATCTCGACTTGGTTTCCTGGAAAATCGCCAGTGGGCCGATTCGGTCGCGTTCGGGCCTTCGGGGGCCGTTGTTTCGATCGCGGACGTTTCACGATTTTTCGGAGAAACCAGCCTGTCATGATACTTGTTTTGCCGAAGGAATCTCAATCCACCGTATAGTCTAGATGACTGGTGTTTTTAGAATAACCGTGATCGTTTTATACGATGAATCAAGATCTATTCGTGAACCTTTGGTGGTCACCCGAAGTTTTCCCGATTTATTTCGACCAAGACGAAATGGGGTTCTTGGGTTTCTTGTCTCCAAGGAGTTGAACGGTGAGTCTTCGAGCAAGGATACAAAGTGCATAGTTGGACTAGTTTGTTGAGACGGTTTTGCGGGAAGAGATCACACTTGTCGAGTGGTCCGTACTTGGGCGCCCGGGATTTGGACATGGGTGCTGGCGCCCGGCGCCTGGGATTTGGTCATGGGTGCTGGCACCCGGCGCCAGGGATTTGGACATGGGTGCTAGCGCCCGACGCCTGTGATCGGCACGAGCGAGCTGGCGCCCGGCGCCCGTGACCAGCATGGGCGGGCTGGCGCCCGTGACCGGCACGGACGAGCTGGCGCCCGGCGCCAGCACGGGCATGCCGGTGCCCAGCGCCCGGCACCCGGCGCCAGCACGGGCGAGACAGCGCCCGGTGCCAGCACGGGCGAGCCGGCGCCCGGTGCCAGCACGGGCGAGCCGGCGCCCGGCGTCCGGTGCCAGCACGGGCGAGCCGGCGCCCGGTGCCAGCACGGGCGAGCCGGCGCCCGGTGCCAGCACGGGCGAGCCGGCGCCCGGTGCCAGCACGGGCGAAACGGCGCCTGGTGCTAGCGCGGGCGAGCCGGCGTCCGGGGCTAGGCCGTGGCCGCTCCTGCCGGTGTCCGGGGCTACGATGCGATCATCCCTTCCGTCGTTTTCGTCGAATAACTAGTTTTTTCCTTGGTTTTATTCGACGCTTGATTGTTTCCAAGGACTTTCGGGTATTGATTGCGTCTTTGACCGATTTTGACCCCAACAGTTAGCCTCCCAGCTAGCTAGGACCGTGGTTTTTGGTAACAGGTCGTAGCTCGCGGTATAGCTAGATAGGAAGGTGTAGAGACGCAATCGTTTGCCGAAAGTCGGAGTAAATAGTAACTTTTCTTTCCTTATAAAGATGGAGTAAGAATTTTCAGTCATTCTAACTTCATCACAAAGATTTTACCTCCTAAAGTTTCTCTCTCAAGAAAAATGTCTTCAAGATCAAGATCCTCTAAAAGGAATTCTTCTTCTCACTCATCTTCGGGCGATTCTCCCGTCGATGAAGTGGTTGCGCCGAAACACGAAGAAGAAGTTGATGAGGACACGAGGGAGGCATACTACAAAGCTGTATTTGGCTCGTGTCCGCCTCAGCGGGACATCCCCATTCCCAGGAGACCTCAGAGGGTGCCGGGCGCGCCTTTCTCACCAAGCATGGTCTCTCCCGAGTACCTCACAACTCTTCGAAACTTTTACCAAGTTCCGAGTGGGGTGACATTCCGGATTCCGACCGCTGGCGAGAGCGCAAGGGATCCTCCGCAAGGCTTCTTTACTTGCTATGAAGCTTTTCTTTCGTACAGCCGCATGTGGTTCCCGATCCCTGGCACCATTGTCCGCGCGCTTCGTTCTTTCGGACTTTCAATCAGCCAGCTCACTGTCCCGTCTTTGGAGAGTTGGCTCGGCGTGGTAGTCTCGAGTTACGAGTTAGGTATGGACCTTACTCCTAGTGATTTTGAGGGACTTTGGTATACCAAGCCAACGTAGATTGAAGGTTCGTATTCCGTGATCCCGCGGAAGAACATGGCCATAATCCAGGGGACTACTTCGAACCCTAAGTCATGGTTTGATCGCTTCTTCTTCGTACAAATAGATGGGGAATCCGTGGAGGAAAGCTGCCTTCACTTATTCCCTCAGGAGTGGAACTTCGATCGTGGTAACACGACTAATTCTCTTCTCTTTTTTTTTTTGTTTTCGTACTTTGAACGTGCATGAAGATAAAGCTTTTGTTTATCGTGCAGTTAACAAGATTGTCGCGCACACTCATGCCGATATTTTCGTCAAACGAGACCTTCTCCGGGAAAGGCCATTCTTCTGGAGTACTTTTTCCGTCGAGCGGATTCGAAATGCGGTGGAACTCCAACGATCCCGAGTCGCCTCTCAGCCATCCGACGTTCCGTGCGACCACGAGCCAACTGCTGTCTTGCCTGTTCGGAGGCGGAGACATAGGTCTCGGAAAGGCAAAGAGGTCGAATGTGAGACGTCCTCGGAAGATCCTTCACCATTAGGAGGAGACCCTAGCTTTGCTCTAGGAGAAGGGGGTGGAACCAGCGAGTTTCCCCTGCCTAGCAATTTTTTCGATGGTCTCCCTCCAGCGTTTACTACTGATGAGTCGCTCGAGGATGACGTGTGTTGGGGTCAAAAACGGTTATCTCGAAATCTACGGCTAAAGATCCTTCCAAACTCAAAGATTTCCCGCACGAACGGCCAACGGGGGAAAGATCGGGCAACAAAAACCCACGGGCGGCAGTGAACCCCTGGCTCCGGCGGCAAGCGTCCCGCAAGCCGGCCTGGCACCGGCGGCAAGCCAGCCTGGCGCCGGCGGCAGGCGTTCCGCAAGCCGGCCTGGCGCCGGCGGCAAGCCAGCCTGGCGCCGGCGGCAGGCGTCCCGCAAGCCGGCCTGACGCCGGCGGCAAGCCAGCCTGGCGCCGGCGGCAGGCATTCCGCAAGATGGCCTGGCGCCGACGGCAGACGTCCCGGAAGCCGGCCTAGCGCTGGCGGCAGGCGTTCCGCAAGCCGGCCTGGCGCCGGCGGCAGGCGTTCCGCAAGCCGGCCTGGCGCCGGCGGCAAGCCAGCCTGGCGCTGGCGGCAAGCGTTCCGCAAGCCGGCCTGGCGCCGGCGGCAGGCATCCCGCAAGCCGGCCTGGCGCCGGCGGCAAGCCCCCTGGCACCGGTCGACGGCCCTCGTCCTGGCCACGGTCCCATCATGTTCGGTCTGATCCCATCTTAGTTTGTTTGGATCAATCCTCGTAGTTTGGTACGATCACGGCTACGGAATAAAGATCTTTCGATTCGACTCGGTTGGAATCGTCCTCGATGTTTTACGACAAAAACTAGAAGGATTGGATTTCTCGTAGAAGATATCGTATAAAACAAAGATCGATTAACTTGAACATCGATCCTTTAGGCTATACGGTTTATTTTACGAGAAAGATAGTCTTTTCGAGAAATCGTATAAAACGTTCAACGACTTAAGAAAAGTTCACGGACTTACTTACGATTTTAAGAATTCAGCCCCAATCAGGCTATGACGGTTTATCCGATTTCCCGAACGTCGGATAAACATCAAGTCACCGGAAAATAGGGGAAAACTCGAGGATAATTTGTGAAGATCGACGAAAATGGAATATTTCCTGAATAGATAAAGCTTGGGCCCAAAGGCGAGGTCCATCATCTTAAGGCAAACCAACCTAGGAGTGGGAATATAAGGAGAGCAAGAGCAGAGGAGAAGGGGATCCGAAAATGAGACTTAGAGCATTCTGCTAGCTTAGAAGAATTAGAGCTTAGGTGGTTAGACTAGCGGAGCAAAGCTTAGGACGTTTGGCTGCCAGCAACTCTATCTTTTTATTTAATCGCAAATCTCTTTGTCTTTCGGAGAATCTTTGTACTCGTATCTTTCATCTAATAAAACGCCTTCGGAAAAATATTACAATTCTTATTTTTATCTATTAAACTTTCTCGATTTCGTGTGGCAACACAGAGAATCCAGACCTTCAAGGAAAGTCGGGTTTACTTGGCTTTCCTACGCAATCTTATTTATCGGAAATTGACGGTGTGAATTTCGGTTCCCACAGTTTGGCGCTAGAAGGAGGGGGGACGGATTCTCTAACTCGAAAACCACCAATCGATCGAAGTTCAGTATGGCTTCTTTGTCAGCCCGCAACATCGTATCTTTCGAGGACCGAGCAACGGCCAGTATGGCCAAATCTCACAACAATCTCCTCGTAATAGAACTCACGATCCAGGATATTGACGTAGCAAGGGTATTAGTCGACACCGGATGCTCGGCTAATATTATATATAAAAGCATCCTCGAGAGGATGGGCGTCGATCTAAGCATCCTTACAGATGACCCCAGCCCAGTATTCGGACCCTCGGAAGAAGTTATGACCCTCGGTTCGACTAACCTCCTAGTCAGAGCCGTGAGCGTCGCCAAAAACACGGTATTCCTGGTGATCGATGGTCCAACATCTTACAACGCGATAGTTGGAACTCCCTGGCTAAACTCCATGAGAGCGATCCCATCAACATTCCACCTATGCCTCAAGTTCCCGACGCCTTTCGGGGTCGAAACAATACATGGTAGTCACGGAGCAGCGCAGATCTACCTCGCTACCGAACCAAAACGGAAAAATTCCGAAATCGAGACCTCTCGGAAAAAGCAAACGATTCACGACTCGCCGGAAACCTTCTGGCAGTCCCAAAGAGCTGAGGCCCTGGAAGGGAAGCGTGAACCAACCTGCGAACCGGTGGTCTCAATTTGCCTCGACGATTCCTTCCTGGAACGGTGCGTCGAAATCGGAGCTAACCTCCGCGAACCAATTAAAGCAGAGCTAATCGCATGCCTCAAAAAGAACCTTAGTACGTTCGCTTGGGCTGCGGAGGATATGACGGGAATCGACATTAGCGTAACATGCCACGAACTTAACATCGACCCGACTCACAAACCGGTAAAACAAAAGAGACGAAAGCTTGGACCTGAGCGTGCCACCACATTCAACGAGGAAGTCGAAAGACTCCTCAAAGTAGGGTCGATAACAGAAGTTAGGTATCCAGACTGGCTTGCCAACCCTGTCGTGGTAAAAAAGAAGAAGGGCAAGTGGCGAGTCTGTGTCGATTTCATGGATCTGAATAAAGCCTGTCCAAAGGACTGCTTCCCGCTTCCACACATCGACCGACTGGTCGAAGCAACCACGGGAAACAAGCTTCTGTCATTCATGGACGCTTTTTACGGATACAATCAGATCATGATGAATCCCGACGACCGCGAAAAAACTGCATTCATCACAGACCGCATAACGTATTGCTACAAGGTAATGCCTTTCGGTCTTAAAAACGCGGGTGCAACGTATCAACGACTCGTCAACAGAATGTTTGCTAAGCAACTCGGAAAAACTATGGAAGTATGCATCGATGATATGCTCGTAAAATATCTTGACGAACACGATCATGTAGCCCACCTAGAGGAATGTTTTGCACGACTCAACCAGCATAACATGAAACTCAACCCGGCGAAATGCAGATTCGCAGTGGCATCGGGAAAATTCCTCGGATACCTCGTAACGTATCGCGGAATCGAGGCCAACCCTAAACAAATCGACGCACTGATAGAGATGGCCTCCCCGAGAACCAAGCGAGAAGTCCAAAGGTTGACCGGAAGAGTCGCGGCTTTGAACCGTTTCATCTCGCGCTCCACGGATAAGTGCCTACCGTTTTACGAAACATTAAAAGGAAACAAGAAGTTCGAATGGTCCGAGCAATGTGAAAAGGCTTTCCAACAGTTGAAACATTACCTGGCCACTCCACCAGTTCTCGCAAAACCGGTGGAAGGAGAACCTCTTTTCCTCTATATCGCAGTTTCCGCAACAGCAGTCAGTGGCGTCCTGATACGAGAAGAACGCGGCGAACAAAAGCCAATCTTTTACTTAAGCAAGACGTTGCTGGATGCGGAAATTCGAAACCCGCTAATGGAAAAATTAGCATTCGCTGTCATAACCTCGACAAGGAAACTAAGATATATTTCCAGTCTCATACTATAGTGGTTCTCACCACGTTCCCACTACGGATAATCCTGCACAGTCCGAGCCAATCCGGTAGGCTCGCAAAATGGGCAATCGAACTAAGTGAATACGACGTCGAATATCGCCCAAGGACATGTGCAAAGTCCCAAGTACTTGCGGATTTCTTGGCAGAATTACCCACTAGAGACATGACTAACGAGGAACCAAACTCAACTTGGGTCCTCCACGTCGACGGATCTTCGTCCAAACAAGGATCCGGAGTCGTAATTCGACTCACCTCTCCTAACGGGGAAATCCAAGAACAGTCATTCCGATTGGCTTTTCATGCTTCAAACAATGAGGCAGAAAATGAAGCACTCGTCGCAGGCTTGCGGCTAGCCTATGGTTTAAAAATCCGTAATATTCACGCTTACTGCGACTCTCAGTTAGTCGCCAACCAATACAACGGAGAATATGAAGCAAGGGACGAAAGGATGGACGCATATCTAAAACTCGTCCAAGAACTGGCTAGTAGTTTCGACCAGTTCGCCCTGACTAGAATTCCTCGCTCGGAAAACGTCCAGGCCGACGCCTTGGCTGCCCTCGCCTCAAGCTCAGATCCTCGCTCGGACCACCAGTGGTCGTCAATCTAATCCGAGGAGAGATTGAAGATGCGGAAGAAGTTGAGGATCAACCGGAAGCGGATGCGGACCAAACCGAGTATGGCTGCGACAGCCCTTGGTTAGAACCAATCCGGGCCTATATCGTGAATGGAACCTTACCCGCCGAAAAATGGGCGGCCCGTAAAGTGAAAACCCAAGCGGCACGGTATGTAACGATAGAGGGAGAAATTTATAGGTGGCGTTTCTCCGGTCCTCTCATGACATGCGCAGAAGGAGAAAGGGCAAGAAGAATCATGGAAGAGGTCCATTCTGGATCATGCGGAAATCATTCTGGCGGAAGATCTCTCGCAGTCAAAATCAAACGCCACGGATATTATTGGCCAACCATGATAAAAGATTGCGAGAAATTCGCCCGGAAGTGCGAGAAATGCCAAAGGCACGCTCCAACAATCCATCAACCCGCGGAAATCCTCTCCTCAATCTCGTCCCCCTATCCTTTCATGCGATGGTCCATGGACATTATCGGACCTATGCATCCATCAAAACAAAAACGCTTCCTCCTAGTCCTCACAGATTTCTTTCCCAAATGGGTAGAAGCAGAATCCTACGCAAGTATCAAAGACACACAAGTCGAGAACTTCGTCTGGAAACATATCATAACTAGACATGGGGTCCCGTACGAAATTGTAACAGACAATAGATCTCAATTTATCTCTGCTCGATTCGAAGCATTCTGCGAAAAATGGAAAATACGACTTACAAAGTCAACTCCCAGGTATCCGCAATGCAACAGACAGGCAGAAACCATCAACAAGACCGTCCTTGACGGACTCAAAAAGCGCCTAGACGCCAAAAAGGGGCGATGGGCAAAGGAACTCGAAGGAGTCCTTTGGTCGCATCGTACAACCCCGAGACAGGCTACGGGTGAAACCCCATTCGCCCTCGTTTACGGAACGGAATGCATGATCCCCGCGGAAGTAGAATTCCCCGGAGTACGGAGAAGGTTCCTCCCCGAAAGAGAGGATTTAAACGACGCTATGATGCTGGACAATCTCGATCTCATCAATGAACGCCGCGACCAGACACTCATTCGAATCCAGAATTACCAGCACGCTGCCGCAAGGTACTACAACTCGAACGTACGCCATCGCAGGTTCAAAGAAGGCGATTTAGTCTTACGCAAAGTCTTCCAAAACACTGCCGAACAAAACGCAGGAAAACTGGGAGCGAACTGGGAAGGACCATACAAAGTCATAAAAGTGGTCCGACCAGGTTCATACCAAATCGCAAACATGCAAGACGTAAAAATCCCAAGAACTTGGAACGCGATGCATCTTAAAAAATACTATCACTAACAGTGACGTGATACAAAGAACTACGAGACGGCTTGATCCCCGAAAAAGGGTACGTAGGCAACTCGCTAACCGGCGGGCTCAGCTATCCCCCCCCCCCCCGATTAAAAGGGGGGGGGGGAGTGGGGTGCATATACTCGTATACTCCCACCTATTTCAAAAATTCTGAAACTTTCAAAACTCTTTCTAGACAACGCATTTCGCCAATTACTGAACGGCAACAACAACGGATCTAGTATCCACTAAGCGATTATCACATCCAAAAAACAAATCCCGGAGGGCAAACACTTCACGAAGCAAAGTGAATGTAGACGTTTCTCACTGGGTCAAATTTACGCGACCCCTTGGTCCCGCGTCCAAAACAGAAACAACAGTTTTCTGGCTGCGAACATTCGCAAAGACATCCCCAAAGCCCGCAAGCGTTTCAATCACGAAATGCGGCATAAGAAAAAATCGACCTTCAGCACTGCGAGACGTCGATAACGCTTGAAGGACATTCTTTTCCGCAAAACATTGCAGACGAAATCTTCGTCTCTGAACATACAAACGCACCTCAAAACGGTATCATTTCGTTGTTGCTGATCACAACAAACGAACTCTAACGTCCTAAACAGACAAATAGCCGCCCTTCAAGGGGTAGGCTCTCTTACATTCGACAAGGATAAACATAGCGCGTTATACAAGAAATCCAAAATTTTGGTCTAGCTCTTCGTAAAGGAAGTAGCTCGACTCACGCCCAAAAAAATCGTATAAGCCGACAACAATTCGCGGATTTTAAACGGTACGAGTCAGGTTAAAATCGCAAACAGGCAAAACGAAAGCCGATTTGTCATCGCAAAGCCTCAGTCCGAGAGTAAACCTAGGTTTTGCCCTAAACCCAGCCATGCTGGATCTTGACATCTCACAGACATAGTATGGTATACGAGATCCAAAAACTTGTCTCTTCACTTAAACCTATTTGTTTCACGAACTTCTCGCGTAAATCGGTAAACCGCGGAAAATCTCGCTTTATGCAAACAATAGGTACTTTGATCAACAGGAAACTAGGAATGAGACGACAACTCACACCCTCTTTCTCATACTTCAAAAAACTGAAGTTCATAAATAATCAAAAAACGTTTCATAGATTGAGACCGCAAAAGTTCAAACAAAACCCCGAAAAGGGGCAGGGATTCGAAGCCACCAACGGCCAGTCCCGGTAAATACATCATGGCCTCTTAACGGCCGAAACACATATAAAATCCCAGAAGGGATTGATAAACCTAGACACTCCCAAGAGCGTCACCTTCATCCTCGAACTCACTCGCGATAGGGATAGCCTCGCCGTCGCCTCCCTCGGTCGCATCGCCACTACCCGCCTCGTCCACGCCAGCCTCGCAATCCTCTCCCGTGCGCTCCTGATCTTCTGAGTCTTCGGAGGTCGGCGCAAGGGTGCATTCGGCCTGCAGGCCGGCAAGGATTGAATCGAAATCTCCTTCGGTGGCCGCCCACTCTCCTTTGCAGGGTGATAGTCTGGCCTCCTCCAAGTCCAAAGATGGGGCCTCGTTACCTCGAAGCAACTCGAGCTCGCTCAAACTCCCCTCGATCCCCGCTAAAGCCAAGTCCCTCTTGCGGATGGCCATCAATGACTCAAACAGGGTGGCCATCCTCGTCAGACGACCAAAGAAGTCGTCGCGGGTATCGGCAACCTCCGAGGATCTACGGGCATTCATCTCCTCATGAGTCTGGATCTTCTGCTGAAGGTGGCGGACTTCCGAGGATTTTCTCTTCTTCTCCTTCTTCACCTTGAGTAACGAACTCGCGGTCTTCTCAAGGTCACGCTCAAGATCACTGATACGAACCTCAAGCTGGGACGTCTGGGCGGCATGGGTGTCCTCGACAGTCTGCAATGCAGCCTTAGTATGCTTCAGCGCTTCCTGCGACGACTCCAGTTCCTTTGCTAGACGAATGACTTCCGACCCGCACTGGCCAAGCATTCCGTTAATCAGCGACACAAACTGTCCGCAAAAGAAGGGGTAAGTATCATCATAAAAAAAGCGATACAAGAATTGCAGATAGATTAAAATCGAACCTTGGAACGATGACGCGCCAACGGCTCTGAAAGTTCGCCCTCCTCGCTCTTTGCATCCCGCTTCCTTTTTGCTCCGGATGCCGCACCAGCCCTTGCCCTTCCCTTGGGCAACGGCGCGGCACCAGCCGCTGGCAGTCCCAAGACGAGTTCCCTCTTCGCCAGGGGAAGAGGTGTAGATTCTATCGCATCCTCTCTTCCAGAGATCACGATCGGAGCAGTCGAAGAACCCGATGGATGGACCTGAACATCAAGAATCTGTTCAGGAACAGTAACCCCTTCCGCAGGCAGGAGGGCATCGGGTGAGACTTCGGGGCTAGGAACCGGAGGAACAGGCGAAGAGGCCGAAGGAGCAGGCAAAGAGATCGGAGGAACAGGCAAAGGAGTTGGAGCCGCGAAAGGAACATCGGGCGTCTCAGTCCTCGCCCGCTTTGATCCTTTCGCAGCACTGCACCGGGATAGCTTTGCCTTGAAAGAGTCAAACCCATCAATGAGGGACGGAGTAGCGTCCTGAACGGCCGGAACCGCCGGAGCTTGGCTGGCCGGAACCGACGGAGCTTGGTTGGCCTCGCCCATCTCAACATCAGAATCATTCTTTTCAACTTGGGATGTAGACATTTTCTTTCTTGAGAGAGAAGAAGAGAGGATTTGAAAAGATGTGAAGAATGAGAAGGGAAGGCTGGCTATTTATAAGAAAAGGGGGGGAGATGACATAGGTTTCTCACGGAAAAGAATCCTTAGCCGAAAATTTCGATTTTCAGAAAATTCTAACCATTCGCCCGCAAAATCGTCTCCGATCTTACGAGCTGGGGGGGGGGGCTATTTGTTGGGGTCAAAAACGGTTATCTCGAAGTCTACAGCTAAAGATCCTTCCAAACTCAAAGATTTCCCGCACGAACGGCCAACAGGGGAAAAATCGGGCAACAAAAACCCACGGGCGGCAGAGAACCCCTAGCGCCGGCGACAAGCGTCCCGCAAGCCGGCCTGGCGCCGGCGGCAAGCCAGCCTGGCACCGGCGGCAAGCCAGCCTGGCACCGGCGGCAGGCGTTCCGCAAGCTGGCCTGGCGCCGGCGGCAGGCGTCCCGCAAGCCGGCCTGGCACCGGCGGCAAGCCAGCCTGGCGCCGGCGGCAGGCGTTCCGCAAGCCGGCCTGGCGCCGGCGGCAGACGTCCCGCAAGCCGGCCTGGCACCGGCGGCAAGACAGCCTGGTGCCGGCGGCAAGCATCCCGTAAGCTGGCCTGGCGCCGGCGGCAAGCCCCCTGGCGCCGGTCGACGGCCCTCGTCCTGGTCTCGGTCCCATCATGCTCGGTCTGATCCCATTTTGGTCTGTTTGGATCAATCCTCGTAGTTTGGTACGATCACGGCTACGGAATAAACATCTTTCGATTCGACTCGGTTGGAATCGTCCTCGATGTTTTACGACAAAAACTAGAAGGATTGGATTTCTCGTAGAAGATATCGTATAAAATAAAGATTGATTAACTTGAAAATTGATCCTTTAGGCTATACGGTTTATTTTACGAGAAAGATAGTCTTTTCGAGAAATCGTATAAAACGTTCAACGACTTAAGACAAGTTCACGGACTTACTTACGATTTTAAGAATTCAGGCCCAATCAGGCTATGACTGTTTATCCGATTTCCCGAACGTCGGATAAACATCAAGTCACCGGAAAATAGGGGAAAATTCGAGGATAATTACGAAGATCGACGAAAATGGATTATTTCCTGAAGAGATAAAGCTTGGGCCCAAAGGCGAGGTCCATCATCTAAAGGCAAACCGACCTAGGAGTGGGTATATAAGGAGAGCAAGAGCAGAGGAGAAGGGGATCCGAAAATGAGACTTAGAGCATTCTGCTAGCTTAGAAAAATTAGGGCTTAGGTGGTTAGAGTAGCGGAGCAAAGCTTAGGACGTATGGCTGCCAGCAACTCTATCTTTTTCTTTAATCGCAAATCTCTTTGTCTTTCGGAGAATCTTTGTACTCGTATCTTTCATCTAATAAAATGCCTTCGGGCAAATATTACAATTCTTATTTTTATCTATTAAACTTTCTCGATTTCGTGTGGCAACGCAGAGAATCCGGACCTTCAAGGAAAGTCGGGTTTACTTGGCTTTCCTCCGCAATCTTATTTATCGGAAATTGACTGTGTGAATTTCGGTTCCCACAACGTGAAGAAGAGAGATTTTGCCGAGGGTACTCAACGAATCAACGAGGTTTATCCTTTGAACTTTGATCATATATATTACCATTGTTGGATATATATTTTTCTGATCCTAAGTTTATACAAGGGATGAGGGTGTTCGGAACCGCAGTCGATGAAAGCTTTCGAAGATCGAGGATCTCTCGCTTCAAAGCCGAGGAAGCCAAACGCGAACTCTTTCGTTTCCGGAGAGAGGCTAAGGAACAAAGTCAGAAGCAGGCTGAACTTCATTCTCGGGCCCTTGTTCGTGCGGAAAGGAGAGGGAGGAGAGCGATCATTGCCGAGATGGCGCGGAGGGCTGAATCGTTCGCCACCGAGTTCGAGAGCTTGAAGGAAGCTCAAGAGTTTGCGGGTGATTTCCGCGAGTGCCGGGGATCGGTTGCTAACCTTCACAAGTCGCAGAAACCGGGTTTTTCCTTCCCCTCCGAGATTGCTGAGATGGAAGGTTTTATGAGCGAATGCGCTCACGCTGAATCCTTAGTTCCTCCGATCGAAGGAAGGGTCAGGAAGCTTTGGGACCCCATCGAGGTTTCGGAGGACACGGTGGAGGACGAAGCTGGCGGAAACGCGGAAGGCGGAAATGAAGAAGTTGACCAGCCTGCTACTTCGTTCGGGATCTCCATATCCGGATTTCTTGACCTTGATTACTGAGGATTGTCGTCGGGATTATATTCCTTTATCTTGATAGTTGTTTGCGTGGCCGTGTGAGGCCTTTTTATTTGTATATGCTGCGACCGTAGGAGGTCGTGTAACCTTTGTATATTTCGGGACTGGCCGTTGGTGGCTTTGAATCCCTGCCGTTTCTGCGGCTTGAATATATATCATGTGGATTTTGCAGAAATTTGCCTTGTGTTTTGATTTATACTTTCGTCAAGTGTAGAGGGTAGAATCCGAGTAGTCACTTCGTATTCTAACTCTTATTTTGTCGCTAGGTCCGTGTACTACTTTGTAGCGAGTGTTTTAGGTGTTAGCGATGAGAGACATGTTTTTGGATCTCGTATCTGGTGCCGATACTATGTCTGTGAGATGTCAAGATCCAGCAAGACTAGGTTTAGGGCAAGACCTAGGCTTACTCTCAGCTTTAAGGCTATGCGATGACTGATCGGCTTTCGTTTTGCATGTTAGTGATTTCGTCCTGACTCACACCGTTTTAAAATCCGCGAATTGTTATCGGCTTATATGATTTGTTTAGGTGCGAGTCGAGCTACTTCCGTTTGGAAGAGCTAACCAAAATTTTGGACTTCTTGTATAGCGCGCTATGATATCCTTGTCGGATGTAAGAGGACCTTGAAAAAGGTCTGACTACGGTTTTGTATTGGTGAAACGTTTCTGTGTTCGTCCGTCGGGGCCAATCGACGGGCGTTTGTTTTTTAAGTCGCAGGTGGACTGTTTTGATGGATGATGCGATTTCGATACCTTTGGGAAATTGCGACGTCTCGCATTTCCCCGAATATATGATTTTTGTTTTTCCGAAGTTTTGATGCGTTAGTGTGTTAAGCATGCTTTGAAAGTTTGATAGAAAGAATTTTATTGAAAAATTTCGAAAATTTCGAATACAGGGGCGGATATTTCGCGTTTTGTGGGAGTATAGAAGTATACGTACCCACCCCCCCCCCCCTTTTTGGTGAGGGGGATAGCTGAACTCGCCGGGTTTCGATGAGCTGCCTACGTACCTCTTTCGAGGATCAAGCCATCTCGTAGTTCTGATTGTTGCTGCAGACGTTTTTACTCCTCGTGTGTCGCCGTTCCGATTGTACTAGTCGGATCGGTGGTTTGTGCGGGGATTGAGCTGTCTGCTTTTACGGCAATGAACTCAGAGACTTTGTCGCTGTCTTGAAATCGTTGCCTGTTCGGATGATTCTGGATCATCTTTTTTCGAGTTTTCAGGAATGTTGTGTGATTCCTTTGCTCGTTTCGGGTTGGCCGCAGGGGCGTTTCGATCTTTTCGCAGTTTGAACTCGGCTAGGTAGCAGAGTCTCGACTGTTTCTGACTCCCCCAGATTACTGCGGTTCCGGTTGGAGTCGGAAATTTGATGCCGAGGTGATTTGTGGACGGTACCGCCTTCATGGAGTTGATCCAAGGGGTTTCCATGATGGCATTGTAGATGGCCGGGTTGTCGACTACTGCGAACTCGACGATCTTTGTGACTTCCTTAGCCATGACTGGGAGCTTAATGCTCCCGAGGGTCATGGAGGTGACGCCCGAAAACCCAGTCAAAGGTTTTGGCTCAGGGACGACTTCCCCAAGTGGGATCTTCATCCTGTAGAGGGTGTCTCGGAAGATGACGTTGACCGTACTTCCGTATCGACAAGGATGCGGCCAACTTCAAGATCCTGGATCACCAGCTCGATGACTAGAGGATCGTAATGAGGTTTGTCGATTCCGACAGTTTCTTGTTCCTCGAAAACGATCGCATGGTTGGGAATATCGTTATCCGGAAGCCAGTTGGAACTCGTCTCGGCTTTTCGCCCGTAGGCTTTGATTGACGAGACCGTGTCTTGGTAGAACCGCGACCCTCCGATGAACATATTCACCCTCTGACGACTGCTGTTGTTCCCTTGGTCGTCCTTTCTCCTTCCGCGCTTCTTGCCCGACTGACTTTCAGGCGCGTGGTCCTCGGAACAGTCTTGTTGGTTTTGGGCGGTCGGACTCAGGAGCAGGTTCTTTATACCTTTGACCTTTGATAGTTCGCCAGCGAGGAGCTTTGCGGCAAGCCTGGCGCCGAGAACCTTGCAGTTCGCGGTGGAGTGACCCCTGGTTTCGTGGAACTCGCAGTAGGAATTATCCTTGTACTGGTTCCTGGTCCAGGTGTTTCCGGAGGTTTTGCCTTGCTCCGAGTTGATGGCGTAGTTATGCTCGCCTTGGGCGTCTTCCCTTTCGTGATGGACATACTTGTCGTTACGAGAGGGTTTCTTCTTTGAGGACGTTTTCTGCGGTCCATGCTTTTGCAATAGGACTCTCATCTCTTCTTTCATGACGATGAAGTCCGTTGCCTTGTGGAGGGTATCCTGGATCGTCTGTGGTTTCTCCAGCAATATCCACTTTCGGAACTTTGACTTGTACCAGAGAGTTTTCCTCAGGGCGTCGATTGCGACTTTGTCGCTGATACCCGTCACTCTGGCCATCACTAGCTTGAACCTTCTCATGAAGTCGCGAAGTGATTCGTCTTCCTTTTGAGCCAGACTCCATTGGTCCACGTCGGAAGTTTCTCTGTCCATGAACATGGAGTACTGTTTGAGAAATGCCGAGTCTAGTTGGCAGAAACTTCCGATGGAGTTTCTTTTGAGCCGAGAGAACCATTCGAGCGCTGCGCCCCTGAGATTTTCCACAAAGAGAAGGCAGTGACCGGCGTCTCGTTCACGCTCCGGGAGTTTGCATCTTGCCATCGCGATCTTGAAGGACTGTAAATATGCCTTCGGATCTGTGGTTCCATCGTAGACGGGAATCCTGATCTTCCCAGGGTCTGAGATGCGTGTCTCTGTGATCCGAGCGGTGAACGACGTTTTTCGTGCTTCCTCGAGAAGTATATCGATCTCGGGAGAGGCACTAGTTGCCTGGTGAATTTGTGATTTCACCGCTTTTACCTCGGCAACTGTTTTTGCGAGAGACTCGCGGAGATCTTGGATCTCGCTATCACTACCTGCGTTTTTCCGAGCTTGTCGGCGCTGGTTACGATGGATCCGAGTTTGATCCTCCGGCAGTTCTTTCTGTTCCATCCAGTAGAGGTCTTTTTCCTCTTCTATCATGGGTTTTTCGAAGGAGACCGTTTGTCGGGCAGACTGACTTCGGGTCCTTCTAGGATGAGCATCGGCGCTATCGTCCGAATGATCGAATCGATCGCTAATGTCCAAGTCGATTCGCTCGACGTTGCTTTTTTCGTTGTCCCCAGCGGGAGGTGGAAGATTTTCCGTGGTCGGTTGCGCACCCGGTTGTAGAGGTTCGTCAGGTTTTTGGCCTGGAGAAGTCTTGTCCGCGCGTGCAGCTCGATCGCCTGAAGTCTCGAAGTCGAGTCTTCTGCCGCTGCGGGCTCTTGTGATCCCTCGTGGGACCTTGCTCTTGGCCTTCGCAGTTAAAGTTTCCACCTGTTTTGCGCGAGAGGCCACGAGTTTTCCTTGTTCGTCCGCCTGTTTCTGAGCGGAGGCGAACATCTCTTCATCTGGTCAAGTATCGTGGTGTCAGTGGTGACCGTTGATACGTTTCCAGCTGGAGTACTGGTCGCTATGGCATTGACGGGAGCTCCGTCGTGCGTTTGCGGGTTGTCAGTGTTGGTCGCCATATCAGACCGAGCGTGTGTGGTTGCGAGTGAGATAGATCCGTACCCCCCCTCCTTCTAGCGCCAAACTGTGGGAACCGAAATTTGCACTGTCAAATTAAGTTGATTTGGAGGAAAGCCAAGTGAACCTAGCCTTCCCTGAAGGTCCCGGTTATCTGCTGGGCCACACACGACATAATCAGTACGACAAAGAGAAAAAAAAAACGGAATGAAAATCGTAAGAAAAAAGAACAGAGCAAAGGATCTTATTTCCGAATCCGCGTTTGAGCGTGAACAACAGGTAAGAGCCTTGGCTACAAGAGCTGTCGGCACGTTCGCTAGTCTAGCAACCTAAGTTCTAACCTAGTTGAGTCGCAGCTCGCTAGTAAAAACGGAAAAAAATGCCTAAGTTGCTCTAAGTGCTATGTTGCTCTGAAAAAGTTCTCCCTTTGCTCCTCGCCCCAAGCTCTTCTTATATACTCCTCTTTAAGACGGTCTATTCTTCCTTTGGACCGAATCTATCGCGAATCGGGCTTCTTTCCATTTCCGCCGGTCTTCATGTTTATCAGGAAACTTGACATTTATCTTCAAGAAACTTCAAATTTATCTTCGAGAAACTTAACATTTATCTTATGTTAAGATAAATATGGGGCGACATGTCCATCACGACTTGGTTTCTTGGAAAATCGCAAGTGGGCCGATTCGGTCGCGTTCGGGCCTTCGGGGGCCGTTGTTTCGATCGCGGACGTTTCACGATTTTTCGGATAAACCAGCCTGTCATGATACTTGTTTTGCCGAAGGAATCTCAATCCACCGTATAGTCTAGATGACTGGTGTTTTCAGAATAACTGTGATCGTTTTATACGATGAATCGAGATCCATTCGTGAACCTTTGGTGGTCTCCCGAAGTTTTCCTGATTTATTTTGACCAAGACGAAACGGGGTTCTTGGGTTTCTTGTCTCCAAGGAGTTGAACGGTGAGTATTCGAGCAAGGATACAAAGTGCATAGTTGGACTAGTTTGTTGAGACGGTTTTGCGGGAAAAAGATCGCACTTGTCGAATAGTCCGTACTTGGGCGCCCGGGATTTGGACATGGGTGCTGGCGCCTGGCGCCTGGGATTTTTTCATGGGTGCTGGCGTCCGGCGCCTGGGATTTGGACATGGGTGCTGGCGCCCGGCGCCTGTGACCGGCACGAGCGAGCTGGCGCCCGGCGCCCATGACCAGCACGGGCAGGCTGGCGTCCGGCGCCCGTTGCCAGCACGGGCGAGCCGGCGCCCGGCGCCAGCACAGGTGAGCCGGCGCCCGGCACCCGGAGCCAGCGCGGGCGAGCCGGCCCCCGGCGCCCGGGGCTAGGCCGTGGCCGCTCCTGCCGGTGTCCGGGGCTACGATGCGATCATCCCTTCCGTCGTTTTCGTCGAACAACTAGTTTTTTCCTTGCTTTTTTCCGACGCTTGATTGTTTCCAAGGACTTTCGGGTATTGATTGCGTCTTTGACCGATTTTGACCCCAACAACTCAAAAGTACAGATACAAACTTGAAAGACCCAGGTGAGAAATTATGTCATGAAGAAGACGGAGCAAATCAGAAGTGATTTCCTTCAGCTGTCCGAAACAGATACCATTCCTTCGAGTAGCAGAGAAGACTCACGCGAGGACTGTCCTGAAGATCCGAGCTGGGACACCAATCCGCACCGAGGGTCCAGCACAAAGACAGAACAACAAAATCATGGGAGCGTTCAACTTGCTCAACCGGCTTGTCCCCTAAGCCAACGAAGAGGAAGGGGCAGCATCACCACTCTGAAGCCGTATTTTTTCCTCTTGGAGCTAAGTGAAAACCGAAACACAGTAAAAACGTGATGATTCCATAATCTAAAACTGCAAAGACCTGCAATCAACCCAATCCTTTAAACAACGCCCAGTGGCGGAAGTACCCTTGTGAGAAGGGGGTCAAATGACCCATGTGGTTTTTACAAAAAAAGAAATTTTTTTTTGAATGAATTTTAAATTTATTCAAAAAGCCTTGTGACATCTTGTGTGAACCAGTTATAAACTTAAAACATCAAATGAAAACAAGCATAAAATTTACTTCCATCTACACTCTTGTTTGGAACCAATAACGAAGCACATCACCCATGCCCCTCTTCCCCTTCATTCTAACCAGGCTAAGCTTGTTCATGATCCCTTTATCAGTGAGCTTCATTAGAATAGCCATAGGCAGAGCCTTCTCTCCATGCTTCACTCTGTTTCTCTCCCTCCAAATAGCATAAGTAGCAGCATGAAAGGTATATCTTAAACAGAACAAGGACTTCTTATCAAGTATACCTTCCGAGACTTTCTGAACAATCAAAGACCAATCTTCCGAGTAGGAGCTACCAAGAATACCTATCACAAGCGCACTCCAAAGCTGAGCAGAGTAAGTGCATTTGAAAAACAAATGATCTCGAGACTCAGCACCACTTTTACAGAGAACACAGGTAGTGTCCACTCCCCGACTCCACAAAGAAATCCTATCCATGGTTGATAGTCTATTCTGCATTGCTAACCAGACTATGAAGGCAAATCTCAGAGTCGCCATAGAGAACCAAACTCCTTGGGTCCACTCCTGCTGCACACTAGTAGCTCGTAGATTAGACCAAGTCTCTTTGGTAGAGAAATTTGATTTGTAACCAGACTTTCCTCTCCATAAACTCACATCTTCTTTTTCACTACACAGCATATCTCTGACTGAGTCTAAATTTCTCTCCGCACCATTCAGTACCTCAGTACGGTGCATCCTTCTTCGTCTAAAGCTCCAAGCTGCTTCTTTTCTTATCCCCATATCTATTATTCCTCCATCACCCAATAGATCAGAAATCACACCCATATCGGACAAGTTATCGTACCAAAAGGAAATGTCTTCCATTCCCAATCTCCATTTTGTAAAATCCTTTAGCAAACTCTCTCAACTTGAACATTTTTCTCCACATCCAAGAACCAGCCTGTGTATGAATCTTTATCTTCCAAAAGCTTCTCTTTTTTAACAGATAAACTTGAATCCACTTACCCCACAACGAATCACCAGTCAGCATTCTCCATATAAGTTTCAGGCCATAAACAAGGTTCACCTCCTTTAGAGCTCTAATTCCCAACCCTCCCTCGATCTTTGGTTTACAGATTCCTTACCAAACAATCTTTACACCCGTGGATCTCAAATCCGGACATGACCTGAGAAATGAAGCACAAATCCGTTCAACCTCCTTCATACATTTGCTAGGTAATCTGAAAACCACAGCCCAAAAGTTAACTATGCTCAAAAATACTGCACAAATCAACAGGAGATGCCCCGCATACGAGAGGTACTTACTCGTCCAAGTACTGATCTTACTTCTGAATTTCTCCACCAACGGCATATAGTCTTGCCTTCTCATAGCTTGTGTCATGAGAGGAAGACCCAGATAACGGACAGGTAAGGCTCCCTCAGCAAATGAAAAGTTCACCAATATTCTTCTTGTGGGAACCGAAATTCGCACCGTCAAATTAAGTTGATTTGGAGGAAAGCCAAGTGAACCAAGCTTTCCCTGAAGGTCCCGGATATCTGCTGGGCCGCACACGACACAATCAGTTTGACAAAGAAAATATGAAAACGAAGTAAAAATCGTAAGAAAAAGGAATAGAGCAAAAGTTTTTATTTCCGAATCCGCGTTTGAGCGTGAACAACAGGTAAGAGCCTTGGCTACGAGAGCTGTCGGCAAGTTCGCTAGTCTGATCGCCTAAGTCTATCCTAGTTGAGTCGCAGCTCGCTAGTGAAAACAGAAAAGAATGCTAAGTTGCTCTAAGTGCTCTGGACGTTTTTGTGATCTGGTTTGCTTCTTGCTCAAAGCTCTCCTTATATACTCCTCCTATGACGGTCTATCTTCTCGCGGGCTGAGTTGGGCTTTTTCCATTTTCGTCCATCTTTGTGTTTATCGGGAAACTTGACATTTATCTTCGGAAATCTCGACATTTATCTTCTGGAAACTTGATATTTATCTCTTATGGAAACTTGACATTTATCTCTTATGTGAGGATAAAGATAAACCGTCATAGTTATCCTTCTTTTTCGGAAAATCGTACGTGGGCCGTTTTGGCCGCGTTGGGCCGTTTAGGCGTTTTTACGGTTTTTCGAAAGGACAGTCTTTGAAGGTCTCGGTGTTTCCGAAGGAACCTTAATTCCTTGTTTAGTCGAGGAAGTGGCGTTCTAGAGTAACCGTGATCATACCAAACCTGCGTAGATTGATCCGAACAAGCTAAGATGGGATCGAACCGGGCACGATAGGAACGAAACCGGGACGAGGGCCGTGGACTGACGCCAGGCCGACCCGCGCGACGGGTGCCGCCGGTGCCAGGCCGGGTGCCGCCGGCGCCAGGCCGGCCCGCGTGACGGGTGCCGCCGGCGCCAGGCCGGCCCGCGTGACGGGTGCCGCCGGCGCCAGGCCGGGTGCCGCCGGCGCCAGGCCAGCCCGCGTCCCGCGTGCCGCCGGCGCCAGGCCAACCCGCGTCCCGGGTGCCGCCGGCGCCAGGCCGGCCTGCGTGACGGGTGCCGCCGGCGCCAGGCCGGGTGCCGTCGGCGCCAGGCCGGCCCGCGTGACGGGCCGCCGGCGCCAGGCCGGGTGCCGCCGGCGCCAGGCCAGCCCGCGTCCCGGGTGCCGCCGGCGCCAGGCCAACCCGCGTCCCGCGTGCCGCCGGCGCCAGCCGGGTGTGCCGCCGGCGCCAGCCCGCGTCCCGCGTGCTGCTGTGCCAGGCCGTCTTGCCGTCCGTGGGTTTGTCCGATCTTTCCCTCGTCAGTCGTTTGCGGGAAATCTTTCGAGTTTTGGAGGGTCTCTAGTCGTAGATCTCGAGATAATTGTTTCCAACGAGATTCTGCGAGTATCGGAATTTTGAGATGGACTTAGATCTTCAGATTTTCCGTCGTCGAGGATGAGAGCAATGTGGCTCCGAGTTTTAGATATGTTAAAAGATGAATCTTTAAAACAATCGGGTAGGTTTTACGGAAGACTCATTGTAGATCTCGGACAATCCAGACATGGATTTCAAGGGACCAGGATGCTGTCATCGCCCGAGATCGTGAGACGATCGCATTGATGGGTGCCAGGACCCTCGCCGTTGGCGCCAGATGGGAGTGGACGAGCCTTCCGTGAGTTTTATCGAGCGACGACCCGTTTCTTGGATTTGATCGTCGCTTGGCTTTTCTTTCGAGGACTTTCGGGTGACGATTTCGTCATTGACCGATTTTGACCCCAACAGTTAGCCCCCCAGCTAGCTAGGAACCGTAGAGCCTGTCGGATCCTAGCTCGCGGTATAGCCGTGTGGGAAAGTGTTGAGATGTAATCGTCTGCCGAAAATCGGGGTAAATAGTGATTTTACCTCCTTTATATGGAGTAAGAAATCGCTTTCTTACTTCATCACAAGGTTTTTACTCTCTCTCTCAAGAATCCTTTCTCTCTCTTTAAGAACAATGTCTTCAAGATCCTCAAAGAGAAACTCTTCTTCCCATTCATCCTCGGATGACTCTCCTGCTCATGTAACGGTAAAGCAGGAGGAGTCGGTCGAGGAGGAAAAGAGGAATGCGTATTACCGAGCCCTTGTAGGTTCGCCCCCTACACTGCCAGAGATCCCTGTTCCGAAGAGGCCTCTGAGGCAGCCCGGTGCTCCTTTTGCGCCGAGCTCGGTTTCTCGTAAATATCTCAAGGTTCTTCGAGATTTTTACCAGGTTCCTGAAGGAGTCAAATTTCGGATTCCCGTTGGTAACGAGAGTGCAAGGAATCCTCCGCAAGATTTCTTTACATGTTACGAAGCTTTCTTTACGTACTGCCGTATGTGGTTCCCAATTCCTGGTGCCATTGTTCGTGCGCTTCACCGCTTCGAACTTTCGATCAGCCAACTCAGCGTTCCTGCCTTGGAGAGTTGGCTTGGCGTACTAATTGCTAGCTACGAACTCGGGATTGATCTTGGTCCCGATGATTTCGAAGGTCTTTGGGGTACTCGGCCGACGGGGAGTGACGGTTACTATTCCATGCTGCCTAAGAAGGATATGGCCGTGATTCAGGGGACTACTTCGAATCCCAAATCGTGGCAGGAGCGTTTCTTCTTTGTTCAAATAGATGGCGAGTCTGTCGAGGAGAGCTGCCTCCATCTATTTCCGCGGGCATGGAACTTTAACCGAGGTAATATGACGAAAATTCTGTTATCTATCTCACTTTTTCGGAAGTGCGTGTCTTTGACAAAATTTTCGTTTTGTAGGGAACAACCCTACCGCGCATTTGCCTGGTAACGTTTTCGTCAAGAGAGATCTTCTTCGTCAAAGGCCGTTTTTCTGGAAATCCTTCACCCTCGAACGGATCCGAGATGCGGTTAACCTTTATCGGTCCCGGGGTTCTGTTCCGTCGTACGACGCCGAACCTGTTACCGTGGTTCCTTCTCGGAGGCGCAGACAGAGGTCTCGTAAGGGGAAGGAAATCGACGATGGGGAAGGCTCGGAAAACCCTTCACCGTTGGGAGAAAAACCTAGTTTTGTTCCAACGGAAAAAGATGGAGCCAGCGGTTTTCCACCTATCAACTTCTTTGATGGCCTTCCTCCGGAGTTTACTACTGATGAGTCGCTGGAGGATGAGGAGAAACAACGGGTTTTTGCCGAGGGCTCCCAACGTGTCAACGAGGTTTGGCCCTTCGAACTTCTTTAACCTTGCGTTTGAATCCGTATATAAGCATGCTTGCTGATCTTGAGTTTCATGCAGGGACTAAGAGTGTTTAGCGAGGCGCTTGACTCGAGTTTCCGCAAATCCAGGATTGCTAACTTCAAGACCACAGAAGTGGAGCGAGAGCTTTTCCGGTTCCGTCAAGAGGTGAAGGCACAGAACGCGAAGCAAGCTGAGCTTCACGCTCGGGCTCTTGTACGGGCGGAAAGGAGAGGAAGAAGGATGGTCGCAGCGGAGGTGGCAAGACGGGCGGAATCGTTTGCTGCTGAGTTTCAATGCTTTAAAGAAGCTCAGGAGTTTGTTGGTGATTTCCGCGAGTGCCGAGGTTCGGTCGTAAATCTTTACAAGTCTCAGAACCCAGATTTCTCTTTCGATTCCGAGATCGCTGAAATGAAGGATTTCATGGCCGAGTGTGCTCATGCTGAGTCCTTGGTTCCTCCGGTAGAAGAAAGAGTCCGGAGACTATTGGGAACCTATCGAGGTTTCCGAGGATACGGTGGAGGTCGGAGCTGATGAGAATGCCGAGAATGGTGGGAATGCTCGAGGTGTGAATGAAGGAAGTGGACCAGCCTGCTAGTTCATTTGGGATTTCTGCATCCGGATTTCTCAACGTTGACTTCCTTTTGTGAATTGAATTTTCTGGCCGTGTGTGGCCGTTTTTAGTAATTTTATCCTGCGACCGTTGGAGGTTGCATTCTTATGTTTTCGGGACTGGCCGTTGGTGGCTTTGAATCCTGCCGTCTTTTGCGGCTTTTATGAATATGAAAATTTGCGAGATTTCGTCTTTTGTTTTGATTTATACTTTCGTCAAGTGTAGAGGGAAGGATGCGAGTAGTCACTTCGTATCCTAACTCTTTTTTCGTCGCTTGGTCCGTATGCTACTTTTTAGCGAGCGTTTTAGGTGTAAGCGATAAGAGACATGTTTTGGGATCTCGTATACGATACTATGTCTGTGAGATGTCAAGATCCAGCAAGACTGGGTTTAGGGCAAGACCTAGGTTTACTCTCAGCTTTGAGGCTGTGCGATGACTGATCGGCTTTCGTTTTGCCTGTTAGTGATTTCTTCCTGATTCTTTTCGTTTAAAGTCCGCGACTAGTCGCCGGCTTATATGACTTGTGTTAAAAGAATCGAGCTATCTTCGGAGTTTATCCGAGATGCTAAACCAAAATTTTGGGTTTCTTGTATAGCGCGCTATGATATCCTTGTCGGATGTAAGAGGACCTTGTAGGTCTGACTACGATTTTGTATTGAGTGAAACGTTTCTTATGAGCGTCCGTCGGGGCCAATCGACGGGCGTGAGTTTATTTTTAAGTCGCTGGTGGACTGTCTTTTGCGGATAATACGAGTTTTGTTATCTTTTTAAGAAGTTGCGACGTCTCGCGTTTCTTTTGAAGATATGATTTTCGTTTTTCCGAAGCGTTGATGCGTTTAAGTAAGTATGAAAGATAGAAAGAATTTTATTAAAAAAATTTCGAGAAGTTAAGTAATATGCGGATTTTCGCGTTTTTGTGGGAGTATAGGAGTATACGCACCCAGTCCCCCCCCCCTTTTTGGTGAGGGGGATAGCTGAACTCGTCGGGCTTTCGACGAGCTGCCTACGTACCTCTTTCGAGGATCAAGCCATCTCGTAGTTCTGATAGTTGCCTGCGGACGTTTTTACTCCCCGTGCGTCGCCGTTCCGATCGTGCTGATCGGATCGGTGGTTTGTGCGGGGGTCGAGCTGTCCGTTCTACGGCGGTGGATTCAGAGGCTTTGTCGTCGTCTTGAATCGTTGCCTGTTCAGATGATTTTGGATCATCTTTCCTTCGAGTCTTCGGGAATGTTGTGTGATTCCTTTGCTCGCTTTGGGTTGACCGCAGGGGCGTTCCGATCTTTTCGCAGTTTGAACTCGGCTAGGTAACAGAGTCTCGACTGTTTCTGGCTACCCCAGATGGCTGCGGTTCCGGTCGGAGTCGGGAACTTGATACCGAGGTGGTATGTGGACGGTACTGCCTTCATGGAGTTGATCCAATGGGGTTCCCATGATGGCGTTGTAGATGGCCGGGTTGTCGACTACTGCAAACTCGACGATCTTTGTAACTTCCTTCGCCATGACTGGGAGTTTAATTTTCCCGAGGGTCATGGTAGTGACGCCCGAGAACCCCGTCAAAGGTTTTGGCTTAGGGACGACTTCCCCAAGTGGGATCTTCATCCTGTAGAGGGTGTCGCGGAAGATGACATTGACCGTGCTTCCAGTATCGACGAGAATGCGGCCGACTTCGAGATCCTGGATGACCAGGTCGATTACCAAAGGGTCGCAGTGAGGTTTGTCGATTCCGACGGTCTCGTGTTCCTCGAAAGCGATTGTGTGGTTAGGAACATCGCTGTCCGGAAACCAGTTGGAACTGGTCTCGGCTTTTCGCCCGTAGGCTTTTATCGATGAGACAGAGTCCTGGTAGAACTGCGATCCTCCGATGATCATGTTTACCCTCTGGCGACTGCTGTTGTTCCCTTGGTCGTCCTGTCTTCTTCCGCGCTTTTCCCCTGATTGGTTTTCGGTCGCGCGGTCTTCGGAGGTAGTTTTGTTAGTCTTTGGGCGATCGGAGTCCAGGAGCAAGTCCTTTATACTCTTGACCTTTGATAGCTCGCCGGTGAGGAGTTTTGCGGCGAGCCGGGCGCCGAGAACCTTGCAGTTCGCAGTGGAGTGACCTCTGGTCTCGTGGAACTCGCAGTAGGAGTTATCCTTGTACTGGTTCCTGGTCCAGGTGTTTCCGGAGGTTTTGCCCTGCTCCGAGTTTATGGCGTAGTTATGCTCGCCTTGGACGTCTTCCCCTTCGTGATGGACGTATTTGTCGTTACGAGAGGGTTTCTTCTTGGACGCGGTTTTCTGCGGTCCGTGCTTCTGCGATAGAAGCTTCATCTCTTCTTCCATGATGATGAAGTCTGTTGCCTTGTAGGAGAGTATCCTGGATTGTCCGCGGGCTTTTCCAGTAGTATCCACTTTCGGAACTTCGACTTGTACCAGAGAGTTTTTCTCAGGGCAGTCGATTGCGACATTGTCGCTGATGCCCGTTACTCTGGCCATCACCAGTTTGAACCTTCGCATGAAGTCGCGGAGTGACTCGTCTTCCTTCTGAGCTAGACTCCATAGATCCACGTCGGACGTTTCTCTATCCATGAACATGGAGTACTGTTTGAGAAACGCCGAGGCCAGTTGGCGGAAGCTTCCGATGGAGTTCCTTTTGAGCCGGGAGAACCACTCGAGCGCAGCACCTTTGAGGTGCTCGACGAAGAGAAGACAATGACCTGCGTCCCGTTCGCGCTCTGGGAGTTTGCACCTACCCATTGCGATCTGGAAGGACTGCAGGTGCGACTTAGGATCCGTCGTACCGTCATAGACCGGGATTTTGATCTTCCCTGGGTCTGAGATGCGTGTTTCCGTGATCCGAGTGGTGAACGGTGTTTTCCGTGCTTCCTCGAGAAGTCGATCGATCTCGGGGGCGGAACTGGTCGCCTGATGGATCTGCGATTTTACCGCTTTCACTTCAGCCACGGTCTTTTTGAGAGATTCACGGAGATCGTGGATCTCGCTATTGCCGTCGGCGTTCCTCCGAACCTGTCGACGCTGGTCGCGATAGATCCGAGTTTGATCTTCCGCGAGTTCTTCCTGCTCCATCCAGTAGAGTTCTTCTTCCTCTTCTGTCATGGGTCTATCGAAGGATACCGTCTGCCGAGCGGACTGGCTTCGGGTTCTCCTGGGGTGGATGTCAGCGTCTTCATCGGAAGGGTCCGATCGGTCGCTGACATCTAGGTCGATGCGTTCGACGTCACTTTCCTTGTTTCCCGCAGCCGGGAGTGGAAGGTTCTGCGAGGTCGTTTGCCGTCCTTTTGGAGCCGTTTCCTCGGGAGTGGGCTCTTTCGGGGCATCTTTGTCTCGTGCTTCGGGAGATCCGAAGTCGAGTCTTCTGCCGCGGCGTGCCTTGGTGGATCCGCGCGGCAACTTGCTCCTCGCAGTTAAGGTGTCGACCTGTTTTGCTAGCGAGGTTATCAGCTTGTCCTGTTGTTCCGCCCGCGCCTGGGCGGAGGTAAACAGTTCCTTCATCTGCTTGAGCGCCTCAGTGTTTGCATCAGCAGTGACTGTGGACGCGTCTCCAGCTGGAGTCTTCTCAGCGTTGGCATCGACAGGTGTTCCGTCTAGCGCTGGCTGATCCTTGGTGGCGTCGGCTGACATGATCGAGCGTGTGCAGTTGCGAGATAGATAGATCTGTAACCCCCCCTCCTTCTAGCGCCAAACTGTGGGAACCGAAATTCGCACCGTTAAATTAAGTTGATTTGGAGGAAAGCCAAGTGAACCAAGCCTTCCCTGAAGGTCCCGGATATCTGCTGGGCCGCACACGACACAATCAGTTCGACAAAGAAAATATGAAAACGAAATAAAAATCGTAAGAAAAAAGAATAGAGCAAAAGATTTTATTTCCGAATCCGCGTTTGAGCGTGAACAACAGGTAAGAGCCTTGGCTACGAGAGCTGTCGGCAAGTTCGCTAGTCTGATCGCCTAAGTCTATCCTAGTTGAGTCGCAGCTCGCTAGTGAAAACAGAAAAGAATGCTAAGTTGCTCTAAGTGCTCTGGACGTTTTTTATCTGGTTTGCTTCTTGTTCCAAGCTCTCCTTATATACTCCTCCTATGACGGTCTATCTTCTCGCGGGCTGAGTCGGGCTTTTTCCATTTCGTCCATCTTTGTGTTTATCGGGAAACTTGACATTTATCTTCGGAAATCTTGACATTTATCTTCTGGAAACTTGATATTTATCTCTTATGGAAACTTGACATTTATCTCTTATGTGAGGATAAAGATAAACCGTCATAGTTATCCTTCCTTTTCGGAAAATCGTACGTGGGCCGTTTTGGCCGCGTTGGGCCGTTTAGGCGTTTTTACGGTTTTTCGAAAGGACAGTCTTTGAAGGTCTCGGTGTTTCCGAAGGAACCTTAATTCCTTGTTTAGTCGAGGAAGTGACGTTCTAGAATAACCGCGATCATACCAAACTTGCGTAGATTGATCCGAACAAGCTAAGATGGGATCGAACCGGGCACGATAGGAACGAGACCGGGACGAGGGCCGTGGACCGACGCCAGGCCGACCCGCGCGACGGGTGCCGCCGGCGCCAGGCCGGGTGCCGCCGGCGCCAGGCCGGCCCGCGTGTCGGGTGCCGCCGGCGCCAGGCCGTCCAGCCGGCGCCAGCGACACGCGTGACGGGTGCCGAGCGCAGGCCGGGCCGCGTCGCCAGCCGGCCCGCGTGACGGGTGCCGCGGGGCCAGGCGCGGTGCCGCCGGCGCCAGGCAGGGTCCAAAGGCGCCAGGCCGGCCCGAGTGACGGGTGCCGCCGGCGCCAGGCGGGTGCGCCGGCCCAGGCAGGGTGCCGCCGGCGCCAGGCCAGCCGCGTCCCGCGTGCCGCCGGCCAGGGGTGCGCCGGCGCCAGGTGGGGTTCCGCCGGCGCCAGGCCAGCCCGCGTCCCGCGTGCCGACGCGCCAGGCCGGGGTGCCGCCCCCGGCGCCAGGCCAGCCCACGTCCCGCGTTGACCGCCGGCGCCAGCCCGCGGTCCCGCGTGCTGCTGGTTGCCAGGCCGTCTTGCCGTCCGTGGGTTTGTTCGATCTTTCCCCTCGTCAGTTGTTTGCGGGAAATCTTTCGAGTTTTGGGAGGGTCTCTAGTCGTAGATCTCGAGATAATTGTTTCCAACGAGATTCCGCGAGTATCGGGATTTTGAGATGGACTTAGATCTTCAGATTTTCCGTCGTCGAGGACGAGAGCAATATGGCTCCGAGTTTTAGGTATGTTTAAAGATGAATCTTTAAAACAATCGGGAAGGCTTTACGGAAGACTCATTGTAGATCTCGGACAATCCAGACATGGATTTCAAGGGACCAGGATGCTGTCATCGCCCAAGATCGTGAGACGATCGCATTGATGGGCGCCAGGACCCTCGCCGTTGGCGCCAGATGGGAGTGGACGAGCCTTCCGTGAGTTTTATCGAGCGACGACCTGTTTCTTGGATTTGATTGTCGCTTGGCTTTTCTTTCGAGGACTTTCGGGTGACGATTTCGTCATTGACCGATTTTGACCCCAACAAAGCTTTTGAATGAGTGCTGGAGAAAGGTCTGATCCCGAACCTGATAACCTATGAGATAGTTAAAGCAGAAATGGTGTATAAAGGTTTTGTTCCAGACATTGAAGGGCATCTATTTAGCGTATCCACTAAATCATAACCTTTCAATGATCGGGCATGAGAAGCAATCCCCTGCATTGTGGCCTTGTTATCACAAGATCACCATACTCAATCTCTTCCTCAAGGGAAAAAAATGTGCTGATTGTAAGTACTGAAGCAGATACCAAAGAAGAGAGTGACCAGAATCTATGTTCTTGCATAGACACTTTTTATGCCTACAGGGTTCCTGGGATATATTAAGCTTCAGCTTCATTTTGGAAACAGAGAGAAATTTCTTGTAATCTTGCTGTTTACTACTGACCGTCGTTTGTATATCACAGTTCCATGTAATAATGAGATTATTATACATAGTATAATCGAAACTTTGATCAACAAAATGCATTCCATTTTTTAGATTAAAACATCAAAGTGAGAGATCCAGCCAGTGGCTGAACCCAACATTCACAAAAGACAGAGTTTTGCAAGTAGCAATGGATCGTACAAGGATCATAGATGAAAAAGATTAAAACTTTAGACACGACCTTGCCACAGACAATCCTGCTGAACCTTCTCAGTTTTCAAAAGCCCCTCGATTTCACTGGGAGGATTCATCCCAAGACGCAGTGCACGTTCCCATCGATCGAGTCTCGTCATACCCACGCACGGACCGTAAGCCATGTTCATGTCAAATTGCCTGAGCATTTCCTCCTTCTCGCCATAATCGTCTGTACTTGACACACCACAAGAGCAAGCAGAGATGTTATCAATAAGTTCCGGTCGGATCCTAAAATCTCAATTGAGGATTGGAGTTAAAACCCTAAATTTCTTCCTACTGCAATCGATGAAACAGATAGGGAGAAAAGTTATAATCTTTCCGAATCCAAATCCAATGCACAGAGAGGAAGCGTACCATTGACGTCGAGTGATCCGTGCGAAATCAACGCCGCCGGTTGCGTAGCATCGGAACCCTGGGTGGCCGCGTGTTTGGGAGAGACTTTGCGAGAGGAAGGCTTGGACTTGGAGATACCTCCCGTGATGTTGCTCTTCGTCTGCTTGTAGAAACCCTTCATATTCTTCGCCTTCGTCGCCATAACCCCTCTCTCTCTCTCTCTCTGCAGTTCAAATTTTGAATCTTTGGAATTAACTTTCCTTTTTGCTTCTTCCAGACGATTGAGAGAGAGATAGGTGACTTTTTTTTATCTCGGTGTTGTTAAAAAAATCGGCCCAGTATAGTAATAATGGGCCTATATTAGGTCCCACATACTGATATGGGCTTGTGCTTATCCAATTTTTTTTGTGACAGCTTTTCTTTTTGTAACACTGGCTTGTGCTTAATCCAATTAACGATTTTTGATGCCTTCCGTTTAATTTAGGTCGAGAAGTGATTTATCCCAAAATTAACTTATCCATTTAGCTATATGGTAATGCAAACAAAAATAGCACATCGACCAAAATATCACTCATATGTACAATGGATTATTATATATCGAATCTATGCATAAAGAAAATTAAACTCTTCGCTTCTACTGCGTATTAAAATATATAACCAACAGGTCCAACACTAATCTACTGATCATGAGTTAGAAAGATACACAAGAGTTGCTGGTAAAGTAATATTCTAGAGGTGGAGAGGCCAACGCATGCCTTCTCTTGCACAAGGTAAAGGAGCCGGCAAAGCTATGTGCGACGGTAGCTTTTCTCCCGGCATCACTACCGATACATCCACCACCATACTCACCGGAACCTATATATACCACGTCATATTCCTTCTAATTAATGTCACAAAACAATAGATAGTAGATACACTCATACACATAGATGCATAGACAAAAATAAAAACATATATACGAATAAGACAACTTCAAGACAAAACTTTTGCTTTCACTTTCCAAAGTTTGGTTATTTTTCTATTTACTTTTTGAGTATGTTTTGTTTCCAAAGATTTTTGCACCGAAAAGCAAAACAATTGTATTTGCCAAAAGGAAAAGAATGAACTAGTCCTAATAGTGGCAACTGGCAAGTTAATGCGCTTCAGCTTTATTAAATAAAGGGCCAAACATTCTTTTGAAAAAAATGCTTTAAACAACTTTTTTTTTTGTTTTTGTTTTTTTGTTTACCATGGATGCTTGATTAGCAAGTTTCTGGA
>JAATWR010000148.1:0-50000 GCA_018703725.1 Brassica juncea
CATATTAACACCCCTCCTCAAGCTTGACCTGAGAATGAAAGTATGTGGTCAAGCTTGGAAGATGAGAGCTAATGATGATCACCAATGCCTTGAGACCACAGCCCTCTTAGCTTTAATTGTGGTCTTTTCTCCTGAGTGTACTTCCTGTCCACCCTCTTGGCATCTAGTAAGTCACTTCTGAGCAATCTCTCCACTGCTCCAATCATCCTATCAACTATCTTGGGAGTTAATGGACACAATCAATGCCAAAAGTTATGATGGGCAGTGGGCAATCTCCATGGTCAGGAATATGCATCTTGTGCAGGCTCTGATCAACATGGAAAATCTGTCAAACCAACACGAAGACAAGCATCAGAAGACAACAAGAGACCAGAACCTGGGTTTTCACCAAGTCTGATCTTTAAAACACATTTTAAACAAGAAATGGACAGATATCTTCATGATTCTATCCTAGCAACACTCTCTGAATCCTAATCATCAAGACTAAGCATTTAGGCAACAAGACAATTAATTTTCCTAAGGTCAGAAGCAAGACAATTCTTTCAAGACAGCTTAACTTCAAGAAATTTTGACAACCTTAGGCAGATTTTAAACAAGAGATTGTGAGAATAGAGAATTAAGTAACCAGAGTAAAAGTAACCAGAGAATAAATAGAGAATAGAGAATGATGTAACCAGAGTTTTAGTAGCCAGAGAATAGGAGAATGCTGGAGAATAAGTAACCTGAGAATCAGAGAATGAGAGAATAGAGAATAGAGAATTTGCTCAAGAGTTCTAATGGACAGAGTTTTGCTCTGTTTTCTTGAGTTTTGCGGAAGCATAAACAGCCAGGAGCATCCAATACTCATCAAGAGTTTGGTGCTTTAGTAGCTGAAATACAATGGACCATTGAACAATTAATTTGCTCACTGATCTAAGACAAGTTCCACTGGATAACTCATGAACTGATGTTTTTCAGGGCATGCAACAAGAGAACCATCAGAATAACACATAAAAAGTGTTTTCTATGGCTCACACAACAAAGAAACCAATGGATCAAAACAGTCTATCCACTGGTCAAAGAGATGCTCCATAAAGAACAAGCTATTATCCAATGGATAAAGCATAATGGTGAAGCATTTTTTAAATATTTTCCTTCCTCAAGCTTGATTCAAGATACTAACAAGTACTGACCAAACTAACACTATATCAGAGTGGGAGAGAAAATATTTATTCAAAACAGAGAGAAAATGGGTGAGTTTAATCCCAAAGAAGAGCAACAAAGCTCTGATACCATGTTGGAATTCATGAGTGTTTGTCTCATGTCAAGAGAGTATTCAGTTAACTTGTAACTGAATTCCCTTCAACCATACAACAGGAACTCACCCACACACTTGAAGAGACAACCAACTGGTGGTTGAATCTTCTTGAACAGCCTATACTATAACCAAGATCCTAGAGAGTAAACCGGTTATAGAAAACTGAGAAGCTCTAGTTTGAATCTGTCCTTCTGTAGTAACACAATACTTTGAGTTTGTGTACTTAAGATGAAGAGGATTTAAAATCAGTAATCTAGAGCTTAAGAGAAGATAAAGAAGAGTTTAAGTGAGTTTTACAAGTATTAGGCTGCCTTAAGAGAGTTAAGGCAGCCTCTAAACCATGACTTCTAAGCACTCTACATTGTGACTATTGTTTAGAACACAAGTAAGGGAGAGAGGCCACGAAATTAGACTGATAGAAACTTGTATTGATACTTGATAATTGTTACAAGAGGTGGTCAAGCCTTTATATAGGCAATCACTTACAATAAACAATGATTAAACAAGGGAATGACTAAACAACTAATATAATGGGGTAATGGAAGAGTCCAGGAGGATATGTACAAGGATAGGTACGACCAGAAGTAGAGAAAGAGACAGGAGAGAGGTTTGCACAGCCTGGTTGAGTGAAAGTGACAGTGTAACGACCCTCATCTTAGGGCCAGGCCCATTTGTTCTTTTCTTAATTAAAAACTCAAAAGCTTCTTTTTACTTTGTCCCACATTGGAAATTTAACCATCTTACCTCTCTTTCCTTCCCCTATATAAGAAATTCCACCCCCTTCTCTTTATTCTCATCAAGTCAAAGTATTTCTTTGCGTGTGACGAGTTGTTGTTGGATTATCCAACGACCAGTCACTAGTAAACTTTTCGGGTGGGATTTCCGGCAAACTTCCGGTGGGATTTCTGGGCGAGCTTTCGACGGGTTTTTCTGGTAAGTTTGTCGCCTCTATATTTCTAGTCTTAGAAATCTATTTTAGGAAAGCCGCCATTTTAGGAAGTTTCTATTTTAGGAAAGTTTTTATTTTAGGAAAGTTTCCATTTTTGGAAACTTTATTTCCTGAGATCTGAGCCTAAGCCGTTGATTCTCGTATTGCAGTTGATCTCTTTGACCATCTTCCATTGTTCATTCCAGCCAGTTGCTAAGGTGAGGGCTATTCCGTTAAATCCCGTGCTAGTGTAGAATTCTTTCTATGTTAGTTTAGTTTCGAAGCATGATCCGTCTGTTTGAATTGAGTCTTGTGTGATAATTATAATATTGAATGTTAACCGGAATTAGGGGGTATAGAGGATTCAACTGTTGTTTGGATTGGTTGATGTTAAGTGATGATATATATATATATATATATATATATATATAGTTATATAATATGGACTATGTGGAGAGTGCGGGGGCCAGGGAGATTTGGGCTAACGACGCATATGAGTACGGGGGCCCAGAGAAATCTGAGCTAGCGACGTATAGAGTGCGGGGGCACAGAGACATATGAGCTAGCGACGCATATTGATGAGTACGGGGGCCCAGAGACGTCTGAGCTAGCGACGTATATTGTGTGGTGCGGGGTGCAAAGACGTTTGCATATCGACGCATATTGGTGGAGTGCAGGGGGTCCAGAGATGTCTGGACTAGCGACGCATATTATATTATCGTATATCCGTATGAGGAGAATGCGGGGTGTGTAGACTAGCTATGTACCATCAGCGCATTGTTTGTTTTGTGTGATGCGGTAGGCATCGTGTTTGTTCATGTTAGAGTTAAACTTCCATAGTGGGAGTTCTATTTTCTAGTCAGTGGTTTGCGGATCTAGCATCCCATACCTCACTGAGTGACTCCCCTGTTACTCACCCTCCTTTCTTTCCCTTTCAGGTGAGACTGCCGGACAGGAGTGATTGCTATTACATTGGTGCATTTGGGAGTTTATTTTTTATTTTCGGACTTTCGGTTTTATGCTTTTATCGATATTATCAGATTTATCTCTTCATTTGGATTTATGACTATTTATGAGATTTATTGCGTTGAGTTGACTTTTGAGAGTAATAAATGGAGATTTTATGAGAATATTATTTATTATATTTTATTTTGGAAAATCGGGGTATTACAATTTGGTATCAGAGCGGGGTTCCGTCCCAGCTCCGACCTGGGATGGCGATTTGTGGGACGCGGTTTTAATCGGTTTTGGACGATTTTGAAATTTTGGAATTTGGGGATTTTAAAAATAAAAATTGATAGCACCTTCCTGTTTGGCCTTGTATTTAAATCGTTGGTATACAGTTCATCAGAGATTAATTGTTGTGTTATTCCTTTTAGATGCTGCCGCGTAAGAGAGTTGTTCGCACTCAGGCCGCCAGTACTGCTCGTGAGGGTGGAGGTGAGCATGTGCCTCCTCCGCCTCCACCGCCAGTGATTCCAGCGATTGATCAGGCTGCTATCATGCAGATGGTGCAGCAGGCTGCTCAGGGGGTTGTCCAGCAGGCTGCCCAGGAGGCTGCTAGAGTAGCTGCTCAAGAGGCTGCCAGAGTAGCTGCTCAGGAGGTTGCTAGACAGATGGCTGCAGCTCAGCAGGGACAGGGTCAGCAGATTCCACGTGGTCCGCAGATTCAGGTGCAGCATGGCCCACAGATTCATGTGCAACAGGTCGCTCCGGTTCAGATTCAGGGGGACCAGCAGGGTCCAGGAGTTTTTCAGGTTCCACCGCCGCCACCTCCTATTCCAGTGCAGCAGCCTCAGGTTGATGAGGACCTCCTGAGGGTGTTAGGGCGGATGAAACATGTGGATCTGGAGAAATTTGGGGGGACAACGGATCCTACAGTTGCATACAAGTGGAAATACAGACTGACCAAATGTTTGAAGACTATCAAGTGTCCACTACACCTCTGCCTTAATATTGCAGAATTATATCTGCGTGAGGATGCAGCAAAATGGTGGGAGGGAGTGTGCTCGATGCGGGACGATGTTCCAACCTATTCTGAATTTCTCGTCGCGTTTGACAAGAAATACTTTCCCAAGGAAGCTCTACACCAGAAGAGGAATGATTTTGCGCGTTTGAGACAGGATGCCAAAAACGTCAGGCAGTACGAGCATGAGTTTAGGGAGCTCCGCATGTTTGCTGGTAACCATTTTGATGAAGAGGACTTGATTCGGATGTTCCTAAATGGGATGAGGGTGGATCTTCGCGGCAGATGCAGTGTTGTTACTTACACCAGCTTGGAGGACCTGGTAGAGAAGGCTATTGTGCAGGAGGCATGTCTTGCTGAGGAGCAGAAGCACTCCAAGACAGTTCAGTCTAAGACTGAGAAGACTTCTGAGTCACATAAGAGAACATGGGATCATACTGGGGCACCCAATTGTGAGTGTTGTCGTCGCCCCCATTTCGGAGAGTGTTTCCACTGCTATGGTTGTGGAAAGTATGGTCATGTTCAAAGGAATTGTCGGAACAGGCCATTAGGTGCCCAGGTTACAGCGCCAGCAGCACAGGCAGCACCAACAGCACAGGCAGCACCAGCAGCTGCATTAGTCGCACCAGGAGCTTGCTACACTTGTGGCCAGCATGGTCATCTCTCCAGGTATTGTCCGACTAAGGGGCCTGCGGCCAAGCGTCAGGCCATCACTCCACGTGTGTATGCTTTGGGAGAGGCCGATGGAGCTGAGCCGATAGCCGGTACGTTTATTTGCCACACTCGTTTCTTTCTGGTTGTTTTGTGTTGTTTGATTATCATGTGTAGTTTAAATAAAGTGTATAAGATCGGTTACGGTTGAGTATGAGAGCTTTCACCTTATTTGATATGGGAGGACCGCATAGTTCAGAGTGTACCTAGCAGAGAATCTTTTCTAAAAGAGAAGCCAAGTTGAAGACATCTTACTCCTTTTTCTCAGCTCAGCATTTGAATTCGAGGACGAATTCTTCTTAAGTGGGGGAGAATTGTAACGACCCTCATCTTAGGGCCAGACCCATTTGTTCTTTTTTTTATTAAAAACCCAAAATCTTCTTTTTACTTTGTCCCACATTGGAAATTTAACCATCTTACCTCTCTTTCCTTCCCCTATATAAGAAATTACACCCCTTCTCTTTATTCTCATCAAGTCAAAGTATTTCTTTGCGTTTGACGAGTTGTTGTTGGATTATCCAACGACCAGTCACTAGTAAATTTTTCGAGTGGGATTTCTGGCAAACTTCCGGTGGAATTTCTGGGCGAGCTTTTGACGGGTTTTTCTGGTAAGTTTGTCGCCTCTATATTTCTAGTCTTAGAAATCTATTTTAGGAAAGCCGCCATTTTAGGAAGTTTCTATTTTAGGAAAGTTTCTATTTTAGGAAAGTTTCCATTTTTGGAAACTTTATTTCCTGAGATCTGAGCCTAAGCCGTTGATTCTCGTATTGCAGTTGATCTCTTTGACCATCTTCCATTGTTCATTCCAGCCAGTTGCTAAGGTGAGGGCTATTCCGTTAAATCCCGTGCTAGTGTAGAATTCTTTCTATGTTAGTTTATTTTCGAAGCATGATCCGTCTGTTTGAATTGAGTCTTGTGTGATAATTATAATATTGAATGTTAACTGGAATTATGGGGTATAGAGGATTCAACTGTTGTTTGGATTGGTTGATGTTAAGTGATGATATATATATATATATATAGTTATATAATATGGACTATGTGGAGAGTGCGGGGGCCCAGGGAGATTTGGGCTAACGACGCATATGAGTACGGGGGCCCAGAGAAATCTGAGCTAGCGACGTATAGAGTGCGGGGGAACAGAGACATATGAGCTAGCGACGCATATTGATGAGTACGGGGGCCCAGAGACGTCTGAGCTAGCGACGTATATTGTGTGGTGCGGGGTGCAAAGACGTTTGCATATCGACGCATATTGGTGGAGTGCGGGGGGTCCAGAGATGTCTGGACTAGCGACGCATATTGGTGGAGTGCGGGGGGTCCAGAGATGTCTGGACTAGCGACGCATATTATATTATCGTATATCCGTATGAGGAGAATGCGGGGTGTGTAGACTAGCTATGTACCATCAGCGCATTGTTTGTTTTGTGTGATGCGGTAGGCATCGTGTTTGTTCATGTTAGAGTTAAACTTCCATAGTGGGAGTTCTATTTTCTAGTCAGTGGTTTGCGGATCTAGCATCCCATTCCTCACTGAGTGACTCCCCTGTTACTCACCCTCATTTCTTTCCCTTTCAGGTGAGACTGCCGGACAGGAGTGATTGCTATTACATTGGTGCATTTGGGAGTTTATTTCTCATTTTCGGACTTTCGGTTTTATGCTTTTATCGATATTATCAGATTTATCTCTTCATTTGGATTTATGACTATTTATTAGATTTATTGCGGTGAGTTGACTTTTGAGAGTAATAAATGGAGATTTTATGAGAATATTATTTATTATATTTTATTTTGGAAAATCGGGGTATTACAGACAGGTCCAGCTGCTTCTCCTAAGCAACCCATGTGACTTCTTCTTTTCAAATTAAAACCAGCCTATCTTATTTAAATTCAAACATGTTTACTTGACTTCTCAGATGTCCCCACGTCCATATTATGTCTCCCAACTCATTTCTTGACTTGCAAGGTAAGCTAGGTCAAGATGGTAGCTTGTGGAGCAAGGCTGTACATACAAGCCCAAATCAGCTTCTCTTGATGCACTTGTCTTTTATCATGAACTGACTCTTTTCCTCTGGTTATTCTCTTCTTCATTTCAACACTTGGATGCCATGAGATCTTCCTCATTAAAAACCGCACCAAAGAAAACCCATTGGGACAAAACTTTGATGAGGGAAAAAGAGTAAAGACCTCATGGCAAGGGGCTCTAGCTCCACTTGCCAAGATCAATGAGTCCCAACCTGATATGGATGGACTCCATTGTCTTTTGTCTTGCAGCCTTAGTGAACACATCAGCCAACTGATCTTCACTCTTGGTGTAACATGGTAGGATCTCTCCAAGCACAATCATTTGCTTCACCTTGTGGCAATCAACTTCAATGTGCTTGATTCTCTCATAGAAGACTGAGTTGGAGATTTTATGGATGGCAGCCTGGTTGTCACAATGCATTGTCATTGGAGTAGGTTGATCAACCTCCAAGTGCTTCAGTATGCCCTTGATCCACACCAGCTCGTTGGTCAGCTTCAGCATAGCTCTATACTCAGCCTCTGCACTTGAGCAATAAAATCTTTTGAGAATAGAGATGGTATTAAGAGATTGATGATAGATTAAGAGAGAGTACAGAGATTATAAGAGAGTTTTAAAGAGAGATTAAGAGATTAAGTAGTAACCATGTTTAAGAGACTTTGAATATCATATGAACAAGAGAGAGAGAGAGTATGTTGAGAGATTACAACTCGTTAACTTTCTATTATGAGGGAGGTTACACATATATATGGTGAGTTACAAGGGTTTCTCAAGACTAATCACTGTATAAGCATGTGGAGTCAACATGAGAAGGCTGGCTGGTTTTTAATGAGGAAGAGATCATGGTCCTTCCAAGCTTGACTTGTTCCACATGGAAAGGCTCAGATTGCTCACATGCTTTGGCACCTTTCCAGCCTGTTCCAGCCTGTCCAAGCGCGTCCCACCTTATCCATAAACGGTCTGATCCTTTATGCAAAGCCTTCCCTTCCATCCAAAGACCTTGCCATTACTTCTTCTCACCATGGTAACTCCTTTTCACTCTTACAGTGCAGTAACTTTCTTTTACTGAGGTAACAAAAATTTACTGCTACAGTGACTTGTTTTCACCTGACCTCATGCACCTCCTCATCTCATTATTCATATACTTTTCTATGCTAAGTTTAACACTCCCCCTCAAGCTTGACCATGTGAAACAAGTCAAGCTTGGAAGGACCATGAGATCTTCCTCATTAAAAACCTCATCAAAGAAAACCCATTGGGACAAAACTTTGATGAGGGAAAAAGAGTAAAGATCTCATGATCAGTAGAGTATATAACTTGCCCTTAGGCGAGAGATCAATGAGCCCAAGTCTGATGTGTATGGACTCCATTGTCTACTGCCTAGAGGCCTTGGTGAATACATCTGCCAGCTGATCTTCACTCTTTGTGTAACATGGCAAGATTACTTCCATCACTATCATCTGCCTAATCTTGTGGCAGTCAACTTCAATGTGCTTGGTTCTCTGATGAAACACTGAGTTTGTAGCAATGTGTATAGCAGCTTGATTATCACAGTGCATTGTCATAGGTGCTGACTGATCTATCTCCAAGTGTTTAAGGATACCCTTGATCCAAACCAACTCATTGGTAAGCTTCAGCATGGCTCTATACTCAGCCTCAGCACTAGAGCATGATACCACCTTTTGCTTCTTACTCTTCCAGGTTACCATGTTTCCTCCAATGAAAGTGAAGTAACCAATTGTAGACCTTCTATCAGTTCTATCACCAGCCCAATCTGCATCACAATAACCTACAACTTCAGTGCTTCTATTGCAGCCCATCCATATACCAAGACCTTGAGTTCCATTCAGATACATGAGAACTCTTTCCACCATGCGCCAGTGGTGCTCCTTTGGAGCTTGCATATGCTGGCTTACTTGATTCACAGCAAAGCATATATCTGGCCTTGTAATGGTTAAGTATATCAGCTTTCCCACAAGCTTCCTATACAGCTTTGGATCATGGAATGGCTTGCCATTCTCTTTCTCCCCCTCACGTGGGATCTTATACCCATCTTCCATGGGCATCCTAGCAGTTCTTCCTCCATAAGCACCAGCATCTTTCAGGATTTCCAGTGTATACTTTCTTTGAGAGATGAACAACCCTTCCTTTGATCTGCACAACTCAATTCGAAGGAAATAGTTCATCTCTCCCAAGTCTTTTATCTTAAATACTGACTTCAGGAACTCTTTTGTGGCTTGAATCTCCTCTTTTTCACTGCCGGTTAAGATGATATCATCCACATACACAAGAAGGCAGACAACTCCTGAGGAAGTGGTGAGAGTAAAGAGGGTGTGATCTAACTCAGACTTCCTAAAGCCTCGTCCATTCAATGTAGTACTCAGCTTGTTGTACCAAGTTCTAAGTGATTGCTTCAACCCATAGATAGCCTTCTTTAATCTCAAGACATTCCCTGGTTTCACTAGGCTCTCAAGACCAGGTGGAGGATGCATATATACTTCATCTTCAAGCTCTCCTTGAAGAAAGGAATTCTTCACATCCATATTGATAAATTATAAGAAGTATAGGGTAGATTTGTGTAGAAGATTAAGAACAAGAGAGGTTGGAATCCGAGAGAGAGAGAGAAGAGAGTTCAAAGAGAGAGAGATGTAAGAATGAAGAGGAACATCTTTCCTTGACTTGATTTGGAACCTATTACATTCTACTTAAAGAGAAACGAGATCACATGTAGACAAAGAGAAACAATAAACAAATGGGAGATAGTACAAGGCAAAGAATAAACAAATGGGAGGAGATCTGGTCGGCTGGCTCGTCCAGCAATGGTGAAAGTGACAGTTCACAACGTCTCTCTCTCCTTCTCACTTCACGTGATTCTACTCTAATGTTATTCTCCTCAAGTGTCGACACTTCTCCACATTTCTGGCTGATTTAAATACTCTTCCTGATCAAGTATTTCACTTGCCTTGCAAGTTACTCTAGGTCACTCTCTTCACTTGTACGGATAGCATCAACTTGATCATTCCACCAAACTTGTCTTGCCTTGCTCTCTGCGTGTGTCTCTTTGATAGTGTAATAGACCTCTCATTATTTGCTTCATGTCAACACTCCCCCTCAAGCTTGACCATAGAGATTGGTCAAGCTTGAAAACCATGAAGCATTCCCTCATTATAACCTTTACTTGGAAAAACCACTTGGGATAAAAAACAAGCAAAGGAAAAAGAGTAGAACACTTCATGGTGAGAAGATCAGTGACATGTGAGATCTATGAGTCCAAGCTTAGGATGAATGAACTAACAGACCTTGATGCTTGCTGCCTTGGTGAAGATGTCAGCAAGTTGATCTTCACTTCTAGTATAGCATGGGAGGATCACTTGCTGTTCCACTGCTTGTCTCACCTTGTGACAGTCTACTTCTATGTGCATTGTCCTCTCATGAAAGACTGAGTTGGATGCAATGTGTATTGCAGCCTGGTTGTCACAATGCATAGTCATTGGTGTGGTGATTCCAATCCCCAAGTCTTTTAGCAGCCCCTTGATCCATATGAGCTCACTTGTAAGCTTTCTCATTGATCTAAACTCTGCCTCAGCACTTGAACAAGACACCACCTTCTGCTTCTTGCTCTTCCATGTGACCAGATTCCCTCCAATAAAGGTGCAATAGCCTGTGGTTGATCTTCTATCCACTCTATCTCCAGCCCAATCAGCATCACAATACCCCACAACCTCAGTGCTCTTGTTACACGCCATCCATACTCCCTGACCAAGTGCTGCTCTTAAGTATCTCAAGATCCTCTCCACCATGTTCCAGTGATGTATCTTGGGGGCTTGCATATGCTGGCTTACTTGGTTCACAGAAAAACACACATCTGGCCGAGTGATAGTGAGATAGATGAGTTTCCCAACCATTCTTCTATACTTCTTGACATCAGTGAAGGGAGTTGTATCATACTCCCCCTCTCGCAGCACCTTGTAGCCTTCTTCTAATGGTGTCTTGGCCTGTCTACCTCCAAGATCTCCTGCCTCATTTAAGATATCAAGTGTGTACTTCCTTTGGGATAAGAAGAGGCCCTCCTTGGATTGGCACAATTCAATCCCTAGGAAGTACTTTAACTCTCCCAAGTCCTTAATATCAAAGGCAGTTTTAAGGAAAGCTTTAGTTGAGGAGATACCTTCCTGGTTATTACCAGTGATGATGATATCATCCACATACACCAAGATGACTACAATGCCTTGGCTGCTGGTCAGTGTGAAGAGAGAATGGTCTGCTTGAGACTTCACAAAACCTCTCCCATTGAGTGTTGTGCTTAGTTTGTGGTACCAGGCTCTTGGAGATTGCTTCAAGCCATAGATGGCCCTCTTTAGTCTTAAGACATTTCCTGGTTTCACCATATCTTCTAGGCCAGGAGGTGGTCTCATGTAGACTTCATCTTCCAACTCTCCTTGAAGAAAGGCATTCTTCACATCCATCTGCCATAGATCCCACTCAAGGTTGACAGCAAGTGATAGGAGGATCCTTATAGTGTGCAGCTTAGCCACTGGTGCAAAGGTGTCTAGATAATCTTCACCATAGACCTGAGTGTACCCTCTTGCCACTAATCTTGTCTTCCTTCTTTCTGGCTTGCCATTGGCTCCATACTTGATTGTATATAAAAGCCTGCTGGTTACTGCTTTCTTTCCTTTGGGAAGGGCTGTCTCAAACCATGTGTCCTTCTTAACCATGGCTCCCATCCCACCAATGAATGTGCAATAGCCAGTAGTTGATCTTCTATCTGATCTATCTCCTGCCCAATCTGCATCACAATAGCCCACCACTTCTGTGCTTCTGTTGCAACCCATCCACACACCAAGGTCTTGTGTTCCATTCAGATACATAAGCAATCTTTCTACCATGCGCCAATGATGCTCCTTTGGAACTTGCATATACTGGCTCACCTGATTCACAGCAAAGCAAATATCAGGTCTAGTGATGGTCAAATAGATTAGCTTACCCACTAGCTTTCTATAAAGCTTTGGATCATGAAATGGCTTGCTGTCTTCAAGCTCCCCCTCACGTGGAACCTTATACCCATCTTCCATAGGCATTTTGGCTGTCTTTCCTCCATAAGTACCTGCATCTTTTAAAAGATCAAGTGTGTATTTCCTTTGAGAGATGAACAATCCTTCCGTAGCTCTACACAACTCAATGCCAAGAAAGTATTTCATCTCTCCCAAGTCTTTAATTTCAAACACAGATTTAAGAAATTCCTTGGTAGCCTTGATACAATCTTTATCACTACCAGTGATGATGATATCATCAACATACACAAGAAGAACAATAATGCCTGCTGGTGTGACAAGGGTGAAGAGGGTGTGATCAAGCTCAGACTTCCTGAATCCTCTTCCAATCAAGGTGGTGCTAAGCTTGTGATACCAAGCTCTAGGGGATTGCTTAAGGCCGTAGATAGCTTTCTTTAGCCTCAAGACATTGCCCTTCTTCACCAAGTGCTCAAGACCAGGAGGGGGATGCATATAGACCTCATCTTCAAGCTCTCCTTGTAGGAAAGCATTCTTCACATCCATTTGCCAGAGATCCCACTCAAGGTTCACAGCTAAAGAGAACACAATCCGAATAATATGGAGCTTGGCAACAAGTGCAAATGTATCAATGTAATCCTCTCCATAAGTTTGAGTAAAGCCCCTTGCTACCAGCCTTGTCTTGCGCCTATCTATCTGCCCATTTGGAAGATACTTGATAGTGAAGATCCATCTACTAGACACAGCTCTCTTTCCTTTTGGTAAAGCACTCTCATACCATGTATCATTCTTGATCATAGCATCAGCCTCAGCATTAACAGAATCTCTCCATTCTTGTATCAGCATTGCCTCTTCATAGCTCCTTGGGACATAGCTCTCATCTAAACTCACTTGAAAGGCATAATGCTCTTCTGGATATTGAGCAAAGGAGCACACAGCTTGAGAAGGATGCTCCACAGCCTGGGCATTGTAGTACACTCACGTGTTTACCCAGTTGGAAGGATCCTTCCTTATCCGTGTGCTTCTCCTCAAGGCTGGTACTGGTGCTTGTTGTTGTTCACTTTGCACTTCATCTTCTTGCACTTCTTCTTGAACCACACTCGGATCAGACTCTTCTTGATGATCTATAGGCTCCACACCTTGATCATGAGAGCTAGAACTCTCTTGACCACTTGAACTCTCTCCCATTCCTTGGTTAAGAGTTTCTGGTTCACTTCCCCCCTCATGATCAAGGGTGGGGACATGAACACCATCAGTAGCAGCACTCGCTTGGTCACCCTCAGCAGCAGTAGTAGGCACCCTTCTTGGTACACTTCCTCCACTTTGGCCTTGGTTCATATTGATCCCAAGGTTCTCCAAGATTGTCCTAAAGATACTCGCTCTATCTGAAGTTAAATCCTTCAGATCTTCCTGGTTCTTTTCTTCATAGTAGCCCCTTTCTTCTACAAACTTCACCTCTCTAGAGACCATTACCCTCCTAGTGTCTTCCTCATAGCACTTGTATCCTTTCTGACTTGAGGAGTACCCAATGAACATAGCTTTGGTGCTCTTGGCTTCAAGCTTGTTTCTCAATTCACCAGGAACCATGACATAGCAAAGACACCCAAAGACCTTGAGATGAGTCAGAACTGGCTTGTACTTGTTGAGCACCTCAAATGGCGACTTCCCATGCAGCACAAGAGTAGGTGTCCTGTTGATCAAGTAACAAGCAGTAACCACAGCATCACTCCAGAATCTTTTAGGAACATTGGCCTGAAACATCATGGACCTAGCAACCTCCATCAAGTGCCTATTCTTCCTCTCAGCCACTCCATTTTGCTGTGGTGTGTATGGACAACTAGTTTGATGAAGAATGCCACTCCGAGATAGGTGTTCCTTGAATGCATTGCCCGTGTACTCTCCTCCATTATCAGACCTGAAAATCTTGATCTTGGCTTGATAATGGTTAGTCACATAAGATTGAAAATTTTTAAATGCATCAAGCACCCTATCTTTGGTTGGAATTAAAGTTAACCAGGTGTATTTGGATTTTTCATCAATGAAAGTGACATAATATTTCTGATTTTCCCTAGATAAGCAAGGAGCAGTCCAAACATCAGAATGCACAAGATCAAAACACTTATCATAGATTAGTTTGGAAAAACAGTTTTACAATGCTTGCCTAAAATACAAGCTTCACAATCATTATTCTCAAAAGAAACACCTGGCAACATCAGTCCTAGTCTAGCATGCCACAATGCATTTTTACTAAGACTAGTAGAAACAGAAGAAAAAGAACAACTAAAGTTTGAAACAGCAACAGCAGAATTCAGATTCTCAAGCACATAAAGATCTCCCTTGGTTTTCCCACTTCCCAGCACCTTGCTACTCTCAATATCCTTAAATTTCACACTGTTAGGACTGAAAATCACATTACAATTCAGATCAGTAGCACATTTCTTCACAGATAATAGATTAGAAGTGAAATCAGGCATATAAAGAGCCTTAGAGTCTTTATCAAACAGCTTGAGCTTTCCTATTCCTTTAATAGGAATTTTAGCACCATTTGCTATCATCACATTGCCATGGGCAGGCTCAATGCTAGTGATCAGCCTAGTGTCACTAATCATATGATGAGATGCACCAGAGTCAACAATGAGAGGTTTATATGAACATGGAGATGATTTAGCAAGGTGAGCAAGAATACTAGATGGCTTATATGTATGAACAGAATCATATGCATGATCAATCCTATCAATATCACAATTTCTAAGATGATCATGTATGTTTATTGAACTATCAGTACTCGCAATCATGGATGCACCAAAGGAATACCCAAAGGTGTTACCATTATCCTTGAAGAGCTTGATGAGAGCATCCAAGTCTGATCTCTTCAGGTACTCTCCACCATTGTTGCCTCTTGAGCTAGAACCGCCAGTATAAGCCACTAGGGACTTCCCATTGTCCACCTCTATCTCTTGAGCCTTGCTTGAGCTTACACCACCATTAACCTCTCCCAAATGTGCCCTTGCTTCCTTGTTGAACTTGGCCGGCTTCAAATGTGGGTGAAGGATCCAGCATTGACTCTTCTTGTGACCTTGCTTCTTGCAATGATCACAGTTTCCAGTGAACTTATCATACTTCCCATGCACTGCCTTGTTAGCTTGTAACACCTCTCCTTGCTCAGCGTGTGATGCCTGGTTTGCTAAAGCCAGCTCCTTTCCCTTCTTGCCAAACAATCCCATGGAACCATGCTCCTTTTGGATCCGAGCACACACTTCTTCCAAGTCAGGCAGTGTATCATCTCTCAACATGTGCTGAATGAGACCTCCATAGGCTGGGTTTAAGGTGAGCAGCAGCCCAAACACCTTGTCTTGCTCTCTCCTCTTGTTGAGCTCATCAGCGTTAGTAGTACTTGGCCTCAGCATCTCAAGCTCTGACCATAAAGCCCTGAACTTCCCCAAATGCTTCTCAAAGTCCATGTCCTCTTGCACCAGACTGTTGAGAGCTTGCTTCACTTCAAACACCCTGCTAAGATTTAATGTATTCCCATACATCTTCTTCAATGTGTCCCACAACTCCTTTGCGGTTTCACAATAGCTATAAGCTTCCATCAGATTCTGTTCCAAGGAGGCAAGAAGAGCTGAGAGCACAATACACTCCTCTTGTTGCCATTTCTCAAGTGCATCACTTGAGTCCTCTTGACCCTCCTCGCCTTGAGTAATCAGCTTTGGAGCTTCCCCGGTTGTGATGTGTTTCAACAACCCCTTGCTTCCGACAGCATTCCTGGCCATCCTTGACCACACAAGATATTTATTTCCCTTGAAAGTAGCAGCAACCTTCATGTAGACTCCACCACCTTCCATTTCTTGAGAAAAGACTTCAACTTTGTAGCAACACCCACACAAGTTGATAAAGATCTGAGCTTTTCAGATTAAATCTTCAAGACCACCTCAAAGACTTCTCCTTTAGCTCACACAAACACCAAAACACTCCAAAGATCTGAACTTTAAGCTTGAATCTTCAAGAACACCTCAAAGCTTCCACCTTTAGAACCTTTCTTCTTCACGCAGCCCACACACCAGACACTTGAGAACACCAGTAACCTTTGTAACACCACCAGGAACCACCTTGAGATCAGATCTCAAAGAACAAACACCAACATGCACAGAAACAAGTTTCTCAAAGATCTAGCACCCACAATCCTCAAGAACACACACGAACAGCTCAAGAACACAGGTTGAAAAGCCAACCTGGCTCTGATACCATAAGATTTATAAGGATCTTAAGTCATAGAAAAAGATTAAACAGAGATTTGATGAAGATTGAAGGAGATTTAAGAGATTAGAAAATATATTATGAGATTTAGAGATTAAGAGACATTTCTAGATAATATGAGACTCTCATTATTGGCTTAATGTCGACAATCAGAGGTTACAAATATATATATAAGGCAGATACAAGGGTTTTAAATCAAAAGGATAAGGAAAGCATGTGAAGTCAACTAAGAGGGGAGCGCCTAATTCAAAAGCAGCCAATAGAGTGCCTCACACGCTTTTGGCATCAAAGAATATTCTGACAGCCTGTTCCAGTCTGTCAGACCCAGCTCTCTTCTTCCCAACGGTCAGGAACTTCAGGCACATTAGTAGAAAGGTAACAAGGTAACTCCTCCTCACTTTAACTTTCACCCGGGTAAATGTTGCTTACCCTTGAATGGTACGGACTGGTGTACGGCCTTGTACGGCCTGATCAAGCCTTCACCAATTCCTCTCCAAATGATCTCCACTCTCATGTCTTCTCCTCATACACCTTGTAACTCTCCTCAAGCTCAACACAACTCAACAAGATATACCAGATTATCTCAAGGCTTTGATGAGAGCATCCAAGTCAGACTTCTTGATGGTCTCATCCAGGTTGGCCCTTGGGGTAGCATGATAAATTATAAGAAGTATAGGGAAGATTTGTGAAGAAGATTAAGAACAAGAGAGATTGGAATCAGAGAGAGAGAGAGAAGAGAGTTCAAAGAGAGAGAGATGTAAGAATGAAGAGGAACATATTTCCTTGAATTGATTTGGAACATATTACATCCTACTTAAAGGGAAACGAGATCGCAAGTAGGCAAAGAGAAACAATAAACAAATGGGAGATAGTACAAGGCAAAGAATAAACAAATGGGAGGAGATCTGGTCGGCTGGCTCGTCCAGCAATGGTGAAAGTGACAGTTCACAACGGCTCTCTCTCCTTCTCACTTCACGTGATTCTTCTCCAACGTTATTCTCCTCAAGTGTCGACACTTCTCCTCATTTCTGGCTGATTTAAATGCTCTTCCTGATCAAGTATTTCACTTGCCTTGCAAGTTACTCTAGATCACTCTCTTAACTTGTCACGAGAATGGGGATGTCCTAATCTAGAATGCCATATTACATCTTTAGGGAATTGAGAAACAGAATTGAAATAGCAAGATAAATCAGAAGTTGGCCGAGTGTCCTCAAGCAAATACAAGTCTCCCTTGGTTACACCCTTGCCAAGCAACTTACTTGACTCAATATCCTGAAAATAAACTTCATTAGGAGTGAATGTAACATGGCAATTTAAATCATTGGTGGCCTTTTTAACAGAAACCAGGTTTGAAGCAAAGGTGGGCATGTAGAATGCCTTAGATACTTTATCAAACAATTTCAATTCACATATACCTCTTATAGGGATTTTATCACCATTTGCTATCATCACATTTCCTAGTGCTGGTTCCACATTTTTAATTAAACTAGAATCACTAATCATGTGGTGAGAAGCACCAGAGTCAATAATCAATGGTCTAGTATTTTTAAAAATGTTTCTAGAACTCTCAGCAGTGTGACAAGCATTGTGTGAAAAACCAAGGGTTTTAGGTATACCAGAGTTGTCTTTCAAGGCCTTGATGAGAGCATTGATTATCTCATCCTGGTTGGTCCTTGCTGTGGAGTACATTGATGTAGAGGCCATAGCACTTCCTCCACCATTGTTGTTAGAGCACATTGAGCTTGGAGTCACTGGTTCATTTCCATCAGTTGAGAGGCTCTTGCATCCTGCAAGTGTGGCTCCTTGTACTTATTTGGCTTAAGGTGAGGGTGGAGAATCCAGCACTTGTCTTTCATGTGGCCTTTCTTCTTGCAATGGTCACATATCAAGACCTTCTTCTCATTCTGCTTGTAAGCCGCCTTGTTTGCCACTGCTTCCTCAGCTTGGTGAGCCATGGTTAAGTCTCCTTTACTCCCAAACAAGCCTACTGAGCCTTCCTCCTTCTGGATTTGAGCACATACTTCATCCAGGTCAGGTAGCTTATCAGCTCTCAAGATGTGCTTAACCAGGCTCCCATAGGATGGGTTTAGAGTGAGCAGTAGCCCAAACACTTTGTCCTCTTCACGCCTTGTTAAGAGGGTAGCTGGATCAGTTGTGTGAGGTCTTAGTAACTCCAACTCTGCCCAAAGAGACCTGTACTTGCCGAAATGAGGTTGAAACTCCTCATCTCCTTGGCTGAGAGCATTGATGGCCCTTTTCACTTCAAAAACTCTAGTAAGGTTGGAGAAATTTCCATACACTTTGTAGAGTGTATCCCACAGCTGCTTGGTGGTCTCACAGTATGAGTAAGACTCCATAATAGCTGGTTCCAGGGAGCTAAGGAGGGCTGTGAGCACCATGAGATCTTCCTGACCCCATTTTCCTTCATCAGCTACCACCATCTCCTTGCCATCTTCTCCTCGGACAGTTTGTTTTGGAGCTGCTTCTGTTGAGACATGGCTCCATAAACCTTTTCCTCCGAGGGAAATCTTCACCATCCTGGCCCACAAGAGGTAGTTAACTCCCTTTAAGGTCACAGGAATGCTGAGAGTTCGGTTGTTGTTGTTGTTGCTATCCATCTTTGCCTCCACTCGCCAAGAACACAAGAACAGGAGAGAGAAGGATTTAAAAGATGGGGAGAAGTAAAATCAGAGTGTTTGCGGAAGAATAGTAGGTTCAAGAGCTTTGTAGCTCTGATACCATTATAAATTATAAGAAATATAGGGTAGATTTGTGTAGAAGATTAAGAATAAGAGAGATTGGAATCCGAGAGAGAGAGAGAAGAGAGTTCAAAGAGAGAGAGAGATGTAAGAATGAAGAGGAACATCTTTCTTTTTCTTGATTGGAACCTATTACATTCTACTTAAAGAGAAACGAGATCACATGTAGACAAAGAGAAACAATAAACAAATGGGAGATAGTACAAGGCAAAGAATAGACAAATGGGAGGAGATCTGGTCGGCTGGCTCGTCCAGCAATGGTGAAAGTTGTTGACATGAAGCAACAAAGAGATGAAGTATCTTTACAAGAAGAGCTGAAGCAAAGCATGAGAAGAAGCAAGAGAGTATGCGGATCATTCTTGAAGTTACCTTGATCATCAAGTCTGTCCGTACAACCTAGGGCACTCAACGTGACTTGCAAGCAAAGGAAGTGGAGAATGAGTTTGAATTAGCTTAATCCGACCAGAAGCATCTTACCTTGATTTACCTTAAGCAATATGAACGTTGGGGACATGGCTCACGTGAATGGTGAAGGTTGCAATGCCTAGACAACCGTTGGGACATGTCATTCTCAGCCTGGTCTGCCTGCACACAGCCAGTGGTCCTGCCTTATTTGTTTATTATTTCTCTAGGGCTTGATTAGTTTATTAGTTTCTTTCTTGTCTAGTTGTGACATCTCTGGCCTATATTAATGTTGTATGCTTACCCTAAATGAATCAAGCAAATATGTTTCCCATTTATCTCTCTCTCTCAATCTCGCAACTCTCTCTCTCTCTCTTGCAATGTTCTTCATCCAGAATCAACTAAATCTCATATTCTCTCATGGTATCAGAGCAACAAGCTCTTGAGACCTAATTCTCTTTACTCTTTTTCTCTCAAATCCGCACAAAATCACTCTGATTCTCTTTCAAAACTTTCTTTTCCCTTCTCTGGTTTCTCTGTTCTTGAGCTGTTCTTGCTGTTCTTGAACTGTTCTTGTCTTGTTCTTGATGGAAATGGCAGAAAACTCAAAAATGGTGGTCATTCCAGTCACTCTCAAAGGCGCAAACTATCTGCACTGGGAAAGGCTTGCTAAAACAGCTCTTGGAGGCAGAGGACTCTGGGAGATTGTTGAAGAAGGGAGGCCACAAGAAAAGACCATTCTAGGAGAGGATGGCAAAGAAGTTGTTGTTGCTGATGCTGGCGCCAAGAAGAAAGGTCAGGAGGATCTGCTGGTGTTGTCCATCCTTCAGCACAGCCTTGACCCCTCACTCCAAGAAGGTTACTCTTACTGTGAAACTTCCAAGGAGCTGTGGGACACACTTCAGAAGGTGTATGGAAACAAATCCAACCTTAGTAGGGTCTTTGAAGTCAAGAGGGCTATCAACAGTCTTAGTCAAGAGGACACTGATTTTGACAAGCATTTTGGAAAGTTCAGATCTTTATGGGCAGAACTTGAGATGCTCAGGCCAGCAACAACCAATCCGGATGTGCTTAACCAAAGAAGAGAGCAAGATAAGGTCTTTGCTTTACTGCTCACTCTCCATCCAAGTTATGGTGATCTCATCAAGCACATTCTGAGAAATAAGGAGCTACCTTCCCTTGATGAGGTATGCTCTGAAATTCAAAAGGAACAGGGCTCAGTGGGTCTCTTTGGAGGAGGAAAGAAAGACCTAGTACTCGCCAACCAGGCTGATGGAACAGCAAACAAGAGTTCTTACAAACCAGAAGACAAGAAGGTGTGGGTCTGTGATCATTGCAAAAAGAAGGGCCATGGCAAAGACAAGTGCTGGATACTTCATCCCCACCTCAAGCCACAGAAGTTCAAGACAGGATACAATGATGGAAAAGCAAACTTCTCTGGTGATATTGGTGAGCCATCTACACACAGCACTGTGCGCCAGACTAGTGAGACTTATGAGGGCAAGGGAGGGGCTTCCAGCAGTGGTTCAGCCTTAAGGAACAATCAAGATGAGACCATAAGGCGATCTGACATTGAGGCCCTCATCAAACTCCTCAAAGATAACTCTGGTAACTCATTTGGTACCTCTTTACATGCTATGGCTAGTGGTACTTCCTTGAATGCAGTAACTAAGTTTAGGATGACAAAACCATTAGTAATTGATTCAGGAGCTAGTCACCACATGATAAGTGATTTGAAATTGATTAAAAACATTGTTCCTGCCTCTGGAAATGTTACAATAGCTAATGGTGAAAGAGTACCAATTAAAGGAGTAGGTGATCTTAGGCTGTTTAATAATGACTCTAAAGCGTTTTATATGCCTAGTTTCACCTCAAACCTGTTATCAGTTAAAAGAGCCACTCATGACTTGAATTGCAGTGTTACCTTCACTCCTAATGATGTCTACTTTCAGGATATTGAAACTAGTAGGTTGCTTGGCAAAGGTGTTACCAAGGGCGACTTATACTTGCTTGAAGACACCAAGCTTGCTGCTGATTTATCTCATGCTTTAAATTCTGTTTCTGATTTCCCTAAAGATGTATTGTGGCATGCTAGATTAGGACATCCTCATTCTAGAGCCTTAAACATCACGTTGCCTAGTATTTCCTTTAAAAGTGATTGTGAGGCTTGTATCTTAGGAAAACATTGCAAATCTGTCTTCTCTAGATCAAGTACTATTTATGAAAATTGCTTTGACCTGATTCACTCTGATGTATGGACTGCTCCATGCTTATCTAGAGAGCATCATAAGTATTTTGTGACGTTTATTGATGAAAAATCAAAATACACTTGGATCACTTTGATGCAATCTAAGGATAGGGTCTTAGAAGCTTTCATAAACTTTCAAAATTATGTATCTAACCATTTCAATGCCAAGATAAAAAGTTTGAGATCAGATAATGGAGGAGAATACACCAGCAATGCTTTTAAACAACACTTGGCCAAATATGGGATGATCCATCAAACAAGCTGTCCATACACACCACAACAAAATGGTGTGGCTGAGAGGAAGAATAGACACCTCATGGAAGTGGCCAGGAGCATGATGTTCCATACCAGTATGCCCAAAAGATATTGGGGAGATGCAGTCCTTACAGCTTGTTACCTGATCAATAGAATACCTACCAGGATCCTTCAAGATCAATCACCTTATCAGGTACTGAACAAAACTAAACCATCCATAGATCATACTCGTGTGTTTGGGTGTCTTTGTTTTGTGTTAATACCAGAAGGTCAGAAAGACAAGCTGGCGCATAGAAGTACAAGAGCAGTCTTCATTGGCTACTCTCCTCATCAAAAGGGCTACAAATGTTTTGTACCAGAGACTAGGAGAGTCTTGATTTCAAGGGATGTGAAATTTGTAGAATCAAAAGGCTACTATGATGGAAAGAGTTGGGATGAGCTCAAAGATCTTTCTCAATCAGCCTCAGATTGAGCAGACAACCTAAGGAGAGTAATGGAGAGCCTGGGAGTCAGTATACCTTCTCTACCAAGGGTGGATTCAGTTCCAGAAAGTGCACCATCTCCTGGTGCTAATAATCCTGAAGTCCCTCATCCTGATCCTGAGGGGGGCAGTGAAAGTGGTGTTGAGCAGCCTGCGCAAGCTCAAGAAAATTCAATGGTTCATGATCAAGATGAGAGACACTCAGAACCAGCTGCTGATACTCAAGAGGAGGCGCCAAGCACTGGAAATGAGCCTGAACCTGAGCAGCCTACAGTACCCTTGAGAAGAAGTACAAGGAACAGGAAGCCAGCATCAAACTGGATCAATACAAGAGTCTACTTCAATGCTGAAGCAGTAGCTCATCCAATTAGTGCAACCTGTTCTCTTGCACAATATCCAGAGGAGCATCAAGTCCTTATGAGTGAGCTAGATGAGGAGTATATCCCAAAAACATATGAAGAAGCTATGCAACATAAGGAGTGGAAAGCATCAGTAGGAGATGAGATAGGCGCCATGGAAAGGAATGGTACATGGTTTGAAACTGAGCTCCCTAAAGGCAAGAAAGCTGTGACAAGCAGGCTCATCTTCACAATAAAATACCTGGCTAATGGAAAACCAGAAAGGAGAAAGACAAGACTAGTTGCAAGAGGATACACTCAAGTGTATGGTGAAGATTATCTAGACACATTTGCACCAGTGGCCAAGCTTCATACTATAAGGATCATCTTGTCTCTTGCTGTCAACCTCGAGTGGGATTTATGGCAGATGGATGTGAAGAATGCCTTCCTCCAAGGAGAATTAGAAGATGAAGTCTACATGAGGCCACCCCCTGGTCTTGAGAACATGGTGAAACCTGGAAATGTTCTTAGATTAAAGAAGGCAATCTATGGTTTGAAGCAATCTACAAGGGCCTGGTATCATAAGCTGAGCACCACACTAAATGGGAGAGGATTTGTCAAATCAGAAGCTGATCACACTCTCTTCACTCTAACCAGCAAGCAAGGTATTGTGGTGATCCTAGTCTATGTGGATGACATTATTATCACTGGTAGCAACAAGGAAGGTATTCTCTCAACTAAAACCTTTCTTAAAAATGCTTTTGATATCAAAGACTTGGGAGAGTTGAAGTACTTCCTTGGGATTGAAATCTGCCGCTCTAAAGAGGGGCTATTTTTATCTCAAAGGAAGTACACACTTGATATTTTAAATGAGGCAGGAAACCTTGGAAGTAGACAGGCCAAGACTCCTTTGGAAGAAGGTTACAAGGTGCTGCGAGAGGGGGAGTATGAATCTACTCCATTTGATGATGTCAAGAAGTATAGAAGAATGGTGGGCAAGCTGATCTATCTAACAATCACCAGACCTGATGTATGCTTTGCTGTGAACCAAGTAAGCCAACACATGGGAGCTCCTAAGGTGCATCATTGGAACATGGTGGAGAGGATTTTAAGGTATCTAAGAGAGGCACCTGGTCAAGGCATATGGATGGCATGCAACAAGAACACTGAAGTTGTTGGATATTGTGATGCTGATTGGGCTGGAGACAGAATTGATAGGAGATCAACCACTGGCTATTGTACCTTTATTGGAGGGAATCTGGTCACATGGAAAAGTAAGAAGCAGAAGGTGGTGTCTTGTTCAAGTGCTGAAGCAGAATATAGATCAATGAGGAAGCTCACAAGTGAGCTTATATGGATCAAGGGGCTGCTAAAAGATTTGGGGATAGAGATCACCACACCAATGACCATGCACTGTGATAATCAGGCAGCAATACACATTGCCTCCAATTCAGTATTCCATGAGAGGACAAAGCATATAGAAGTAGATTGCCACAAGGTGAGACAAGCAGTAGAGCAGCAAGTGATACTTCATTCTACACTAAAAGTGAAGATCAACTAGCTGACATCTTCACCAAGGCCGCCAGCAACAAAGTTTGTGAGTTCATTCATCCTAAGCTGGACTCATAAACCTTACTTGTCACTGATCCTCTTGCCATGAAGTGTTCTACTCTTTTTCCTTTGCTTGGTTTTTATCCCAAGTGGTTTTTCCAAGTAAAGGTTTTAATGAGGGAATGCTTCATGGTTTCCAAGCTTGACCAGTCCCTATGGTCAAGCTTGAGGGGGAGTGTTGACATGAAGCAACAAAGAGATGAAGTATCTTTACAAGAAGAGCTGAAGCAAAGCATGAGAAGAAGCAAGAGAGTATGCGGATCATTCTTGAAGTTACCTTGATCATCAAGTCTGTCCGTACAACCTAGGGCACTCAACGTGACTTGCAAGCAAAGGAAGTGGAGAATGAGTTTGAATTAGCTTAATCCGACCAGAAGCATCTTACCTTGATTTACCTTAAGCAATATGAACGTTGGGGACATGGCTCACGTGAATGGTGAAGGTTGCAATGCCTAGACAACCGTTGGGACATGTTATTCTCAGCCTGGTCTGCCTGCACACAGCCAGTGGTCCTGCCTTATTTGTTTATTATTTCTCTAGGGCTTGATTAGTTTATTAGTTTCTTTCTTGTCTAGTTGTGACATCTCTGGCCTATATTAATGTTGTATGCTTACCCTAAATGAATCAAGCAAATATGTTTCCCATTTATCTCTCTCTCTCAATCTCGCAACTCTCTCTCTCTCTCTTGCAATGTTCTTCATCCAGAATCAACTAAATCTCATATTCTCTCAAAAGTGACAGTTCACAACGGCTCTCTCTCCTTCTCACTTCACGTGATTCTCCTCCAATGTTATTCTCCTCAAGTGTCGACACTTCTCCACATTTCTGGCTGATTTCAATACTCTTCCTGATCAAGTATTTCACTTGCCTTGCAAGTTACTCTTGGTCACTCTCTTCACTTGTACGGATAGCATCAACTTGATCATTCCACCAAACTTGTCTTGCCTTGCTCTCTGCGTGTGTCTCTTTGATAGTGTAATAGACCTTATTTGCTTCATGTCAACACTCTGAGAGTTTATGAGATTTAATGAGATTTAGATGAAGAACATTGCAAGTATAAGAGAGAGAGGGATGTTGCGAGTTTTAAGAGAGAGAGATAGATGAGGAAAACATTTTCCTTGATTGATTTAGATCACATACATCGTTGATATATAGGCAAATAAGGAGAAACAAGACAAGAGGAATTATATTAAACTTAAACACTTTTGTGCTTTAGAGCATGATTCAAACAATCAGAAATAATCAGATTCAAGAATTAAAGAGATTAAGAGATTTTAGTGAGAGAATAAGGAGAGAGAGACTTAAAACTTCATTAATTGATAACTGATGAGGTTTACAAGTATATAGAGAAAGCAACAAGGGTTTTCGAAATACATAAGCATGTGGAGTCAATGGACAGGCTGGAACTCCTTTTGAAATACTTGGCTATGCTTTCTCACATGCTTGAACAGTGCTAAAGCATTTTCTCCTTTTTCCAGCACATGACAGGCTGTCTAAGACTCTCTTCTTCCTTTCCAGATTGCTCTTCCTTTCCAGATTGCTCTTCCGTATCCTCACTTCTTCTTGGGCGTGTGTAGCACTCCAAAGTGATGCAAGGTAAGTTCCCAATCATTTAACTTAGTTACCACAGTAAAACCAAAGTTACTGTGGTAAAACTCCAAAGTTACTGTCTGCCCCAATACTCTTCTCTATCAATGTATCCACTTCTTTATAACCTCATCTCAACACTCCCCCTCAAGCTTGACCATGTAGAACAAGTCAAGCTTGGAAACCCTGAAGATCTCCCTCAATAAAAACCTCACCAAGGAAAACTCATTGGGACAAAACCTTGATGAGGGAAAAAGAGTGGAGACTCCATGGTTAAGGGGCTCAGCTCCTAGGTGTAAGATCAATGAGTCCAAGCCTGGATAGTATGGACTCCATTGTCTTTAACCTTGCTGCCTTTGTGAACACATCTGCAAGCTGATCTTCACTCCTTGTATAGCATGGAAGAATCACTCCCAAGATAATCATCTGCCTCACCTTGTGACAATCAACTTCTATATGCTTTGTCCTCTCATGGAAGTATTGGAAATAAGGAGACAAGGATAAAGGATGATCAGGAGACTTGGAAAAGAAACAAATCTGCGCAGCCTTGGAGAATAAGTCTATCCGTACAATACTTGAGACACAAATATCTTCAGCTTAACCTAACCAACCTTGAGAAGCAAGGAGGTTTAAACTCGCCATTATTGAGCTCAGAAAGTCAAAGGAGCCGTTGGGATTTGTCTGAAGCAAGAAGAGTATTTAAATGGGAAGATCACATGTTCTACTTAAGGATGTGCAGGCTTGGAGACCGTTTAGGAGCTGTCACTGTCCCTCGGCCAGAATGCATTTCTTTATTATATTCTCTTTGTCCTGATGTCCATTGTCTTGCTTATAAATATTGCATGTGCACACTCTGAATAAATTAAGGAAATAAAAACTCTTTGCAAACTCTCTCATCTCTCTCTCTCTCTTGTTCCACGGATTCCACATCACTCATACTCTGTTCTTACTGTGTTTTACTCTGTTCTTCATTTTCTTTCATGGTATCAGAGCTTTAAGCTCTTGAGAACCTCAATCACTTCCGCAAACACTCTTTACTTACCTTTCTCTTCAGATTCATCTTGTTAGTTTCTTAAAATTCTCTCCAGAATTCTTTTATCCAGTGGATAGTAAAACTCTGTTCTTGAGTGTTCTTGAGTTTTCATTCTCTGTTCTTGGTTGTGCTTACTCTGTTCTGTCTCTATTTCATTTTCTTGAGAGATTATCAGAGCCAGGTTACTTTAAAAGGGAGAGAGTGATTTTGTTTTCTGATTATTATTGAGTGTTCTTGAGTGTTCTTGAGATTTTTCTTGTGCTAGATCTTTGAAAAATTCAAGTTTGTGTCTGTTGGTGTTTCTTTTGGAGGATCATCTTAAAGGAGGTTCCTTTAGGCGTTTGACAAGGTCAGAAGAGATACTGGGTTGGTTGAGAGGTTTGGCGAGTGGGTTAGAAGCTCTTTGGAGAAGATCTAAGCTAAAGGTGGTTGCTGTGTGACAAAGGTGGTTACTGTCTTTGTGGTGCTGAGTTCTTATCTGGTTTGAGCTAGAGTGTATGGTCACTGATGGGAATCAACACAAAGATGAAGCTACTGGATACAACAAGGCGTGAAGAGAAGAGAGAGAGAGGAAGTGATTGTGGATGGTTCTCACAAATGAAAACAACCTTGAAGGGGTATGGATTTTGGAGAAACCAAGAAAAGGAAGAGTCTTTGAAGGGTAAAGCTGCTGAGAAAGATCAGACAGTAAGGGAAATGGGTGTAGATCACTCTAGTCTTGAAGAGAGTACATTGCTTGAGAAGATTGACGATGTTTATGAGAACAAGATCAAACTTAGGAGAGTGTATGAAGTCAAGAAGGGGATCTGTGGAGTTAAACCAGGAAGAGAAGGTTTTAGTAACCATGAAAGGAAGCTGCAACACTTGTGGGATGAACTACAAGGGTGGAGCACTTATGTGGATGGAAATGCGACACCAAAGCAAGAGATGGTCTCAAGACTTTTGGCGAGCATGGAGTCATCATATGGGTGGCTGGTACAGATGGTTCTAAAGGGGGAACAACTTCCAGAGATGGAAGAGATGTGTGCACTGGTGGAGAGAGCACATAAGAGGATGAGGGATGAAAATAGGCTAACCATGAGTAGGAGTGAGAGCTCATGGAAGCCAACTGGGAGTAGGAGTGAGAGCTTCCAGAAGCTAACCATGAGTAGGAGTGAGGGCTCATGGAGGCTAACCGGGAGTAGGAGTGAGAGCTTCCGGAAGAGGAGGAGATGTAGAATGCTAGCTAAGGGGTATAGCAGCATGATAAGGCGCAGAAAGAGAGATGTGGGAGTGTGCAACTACTCTGCTTATATGGGAGAAGGAAGTGTGATCACAAAGAAGCCAGGAACAGATGAGCTGGTGACAAGGAAGGAATGGGATGAGTTTGTTAAGCATGTGTGTGCTTTGGCTACGACCCGGAGAGAAGGCTCTCCTGCCAAAGAATTCACATCAAACAAATCCATCATCATTGATTCTGGAGCTAGTCATCACATGATCAGTGATAGACATCTACTAAGGGATATAAAGACATCTTCTGGAGGTGTAAAGATCGCCAATGGAGACATGGTTCCCATAGAAGGAGTGGGAAAGCTCAAGCTGTTTGATAAGGAGACCAATGCCTTCTACATGCCTCAGTTTGAGTCAAACCTGCTATCAGTGAAGAGAGCAACAGTTGATCTTGGTTGTCAAGTAGTATTCAGGCCAGAAGAAGTGGAGTTTCAAGACTTGAAGACTGGAAGAGTCATTGGTAGAGGGGATAGCAAGAATCAGCTATACTATCTCCAATTGACTAAAGCTTCTTCTGATCCTATGTGTTTGAGCAGTACTGCTGAGAGAGTTGATAATATTACTTGGCATGCAAGGCTAGGACATCCTCATGCTCGGGCTATTGAGTTGATAATGCCTAATATGTCATTCAATCACTTAGAATGTGAGTCATGCATATTAGGGAAGCATTGTAGGACTGTATTCCCGACTTCAGAGACAACTTATGAGCATTGCTTTGACCTGGTTCATTCAGATGTGTGTACTGCTCCATGCTTGTCTCGAGATAGCCAGTTGTAACTTTCATTGATGAGAAGTCAAAGTATACTTGGCTAACATTGCTTCCATCTAAGGGCAGGGTGCTGGAAGCCTTTATGAACTTCCAAGCATATGTATCTAACCAATACAATGCATCTGTGAAGATATTGAGATCAGATAATGGAGGTGAATACATTAGCAATGCCTTCAAGAGTCATCTAGCCAAGCATGGAATTGTGCATCAGACCAGCTGTCCTTATACACCACAGCAGAATGGTGTAGCTGAGAGGAAGAACAGGCACTTGATGGAGGTTGCTAGGTCGATGATGTTCCATCAAATGTCCCAAAGAGATCTTGGGGAGATGCTGAGCAACCTGCTTGCTACCTTATCAACCGGGTTCCAACAAAGATATTGAATGATTTGTCTCCATTTGAGGTGCTAAATAAGAGCAAGCCCTTCATTGATCATCTACGAGTGTTTGGATGTGTGTGCTATGTAATGACTCCAGGAGAACAGAGGAACAAGCTGGAGGCCAAGAGTACAAAGGCTATGTTTATTGGATACTCTATCACTCAGAAGGGATACAAGTGTTATGATCCTGAAGCAAGGAGAGTGATGGTATCTAGAGAAGTGAAGTTTGTTGAATCAAAAGGATATTATGAAGAAAGGGAGTGGGAAAATCTGAAGGATTTGTCTCAAGCTCCGTCTGATAGAGCAACAACACTGAGAGTGATGTTGGAGAGGTTAGGGTTAGGATTATCCCAGGATCAGGAATCTGGAAGAAGAGTGTCTTCCAATCAGACTGGTGAAGCTGTGAGAACAACTCCTCTTGATCATGAGAGGGGGAATGGAACTGAATCTCATGAGCAAGTGCAAAATCAAGAAGATTCAGGTCAACATGATCAAGAGGCGACACAGGAAGTAGAGAGTGGTGCTCAGTCTAGTGAAGATGGGCAGAGAGAGTCTACTGGCTCAGAAGAAAGTGGTGCTCAGTCTAGTGAAGATGGGCAGAGAGAGTCTACTGGCTCAGATGAAAGTGGTACTCAGTCTAGTGGAGATTGGGAAGGAGATTCTGGTGGATCAAATGAGAGTGGTGTTCAATCAAATGAACAAGAGCCACATGAAGAAGAACAAGTTCAGGAGTTGAGGAGGAGTACAAGAGTGAAGAGAGATCCTTCCAACTGGGTAAACACAAGAGTGTACTACAATGCCCAAGCTGTGGAGCATCCCCCTCAAGCTATGTGTTCCTTTGCAGAGTTCCCGGATGATCATACAGCCTTCACAGTTAGCTTGGATGAAAGCTATATTCCGAGGACATATGAGGAAGCTGTAGCCATAAAAGAATGGAGAGAATCAGTTGCTGATGAGTCTGGAGCAATGATTAAAAATGAGACTTGGTATGAGAGTGAACTGCCTAAAGGGAAGAAGGCAGTGACTAGTAAATGGGTGTTTACAATCAAATTTTACCCTGATGGAAGAATAGAGAGGCGCAAGTCTAGGTTGGTGGCAAGAGGATTTACTCAGACCTATGGTGAGGACTATGTTGAGACCTTTGCACCTGTGGCTAAACTCCACACTATCAGGATAGTATTGTCTCTAGCTGTGAATCTTGAGTGGGATTTGTGGCAAATGGATGTGAAGAATGCATTTCTTCAAGGAGAATTGGAAGATGAAGTATATATGCATCCACCACCAGGTCTTGAACATCTAGTCAAGAAGGGTAATGTGCTGAGATTAAGAAAAGCTATCTATGGCCTCAAGCAATCTCCAAGAGCGTGGTACAACAAGTTGAGCACTACACTGAATGGGAGAGGATTCAGGAAGTCAGAATTGGATCACACTCTCTTTACCTTAACCACTCCATCTGGCATTGTTGTGTTGCTGGTTTATGTGGATGATATCATCATCACAGGAAGTGATAAGGAAGGCATCAAGGCGACAAAGGAGTATCTTAAGGCAAGTTTGAGATTAAAGACTTGGGAGAAATGAAATACTTCCTTGGGATTGAGATATGCAGATCAAAGGAAGGGTTATTTATGTCTCAAAGGAAGTATGTGATTGATCTCTTGAAGGGAGCTGATGCATATGGGGGAAAGACAGCAAAGATGCCAATGGAGGATGGTTACAAGGTTCCACGTGAGGGGGAGATTGAGGATAGCAAGCCATTCCATGATCCTAAGCTATACAGAAAGCTTGTGGGAAAGCTAATCTATCTTACTTGGAAGAGTAAGAAGCAGAAGGTAGTGTCTTGTTCAAGTGCTGAGGCTGAGTATAGAGCAATGCTGAAGCTCACAAATGAGCGAGTGTGGATAAAAGGGATTTTTGAAGCATTTGGAGATTATTCAAGCAACTCCAATGACAATGCATTGTGATAATCAAGCTGCTATCCACATTGCATCTAACTCAGTGTTCCATGAGAGAACAAAGCACATTGAAGTTGATTGTCACAAGGTGAGGCAGATGATGGTTCTTGGAGTGATCCTACCTTGTTATACTCGAAGTGAGGATCAGTTGGCTGATGTATTCACAAAGGCAGCAAGGCAAAAGACAATGGAGTCCATTCATGTGAGGCTAGGACTCATTGATCTTTCGCCTAAGGACTAGTCTATACACTCTCCTGATCATGTGATCTCTACTCTTTCCTCATTAAGGTTTTGTCCCAATGGGTTTTCTTTAATGAGGTTTTAATGAGGGAGATCTCATGGTCATTCCAAGCTTGACTTGTTACACATGGTCAAGCTTGAGGGGGAGTGTTAAGATTGTTGAGATGAGGTGATGAAGATTTGATACATTGAGAGAGGAAGAGATTTGGGGATGACAGTAACTTTGGGGATTTACCACAGTAACTTTAGTTTTACTGTGGTAACTAAGTAAAGGAAGGGAAGTTACCTGGATGGGTTAAATTGGAGTGTTACCTGCTGTTACTCCCTCCTTTACCTTATGAGACGTTGGAAAAGGATAAGGAGAGGAGAAGGGAAGCTATGACAGGCTGTCTTGTGCTGGAAAGGTGAAAGCTTGTGAGCAACCTCAGCCAAGCATTTCAAATGAGTCTCCAGCCTGTCCATTGACTTCACATGCTTAGCTTATCCCATAGATTTCGAAATCCCTTATTGCTTTCTCTATATATACATGTAAACCTCATCATTAATAAAGTAATGGAGTTTTGTGTCTCTCTCTCTAGTCTCTCTCTTGTTCTTAATCTCCAATCTCATAAATATCTCTTAAATCAGATTAAATCTCTCTTAACTTATAAAAATTATACTACATCACTTGGTCTAGGATGACCAGAGCAGCCCTTGGAGGAAAAGTCTTTGGGAGCATGTTACTTCAAGTTCAGCTCCAAAGCAGATCACCCAAGGAGAAGATGGCAAGGAGATTGTAGTGATAGATGAAAGCAAATGGGTTCAGGAAGATCTCATGGTGCTGTCTATCTTGCATAGCTCTCTTGATGGTCCACTTATGGACACTTACTCACACTGTACAACTCCAAAACAGTTGTGGGATACTCTACAAAGAGTGTATGGTAACACTTCAAACCTTACCAGGATCTATGAAGTGAAGAGAGCCATCAACACTTTGCAGCAAGAAGAAGGAGACTTCACCAAACACATTGGGAAGTATAGTCAGCTATGGTCTGAGCTGGAGATGCTAAGGCCAAGCTCCAATGACCCTGAGACAATTGAAGCCAGGCGAGAGCAAGACAAGATCTATGGACTGCTCTTCACACTCAGCCCAAGCTTCAATGATGTGGTCAGACACATTTTAAGAGAAAAGGAGCTTCCAAGCTATGATGAAGTATGTGCTCAGCTACAAAAGGAGATAGGCTTAGATGGACTCTTTGGAGGTGGAAAGGGAGACTTATCCATGGCACATAAGGTTGAGAAGGTGGAGAGTGCTTCAGCTAACAAGGCTCACTTCAAGCCAAGAGGAGGAGGAGACAAGTCAGTAACTTGTGAGCATTGCAAGTACAAAGGCCACTCCAAAACCAACTGCTGGATTCTGCATCCTCATCTCAAGCCAACCTCAGCAAATAAATACAGCCAGACCAGAGTCCATGAAGCAAGAGCTCAGGAGCATCCAGCACCCAGCATGGGAAATGATGGTAGAGCCTTGACCTCTACAACCCACACTGGTGGTTCCACCTCCCACGCTTTGTCTCAACCATCTCAGGAGGATACATTCATCAGGAAGTCAGAACTTGAGGCCTTGATCAAGGCTCTCAATGCAAACTCTGGTAACCAAAGTATTAATGCTTTAAATTCTATCCATAATGCATCTCACACTGCTAGGCCATTGATCATTGATTCAGGAGCTTCTCATCATATGATTAGGGATGCTAAACTGATTAGTGATATTTAAACCTGCCCTAGGAAGTGTTGTAATTGCAAATGGTGATAGAATTCCAATAGAAGGAGTAGGGAATCTGAATCTGTTTGATAAAGAATCTCAAGCTTTTTACATGCCAGCCTTTGCTTCTAATCTTTTATCTGTGAAAAGAGCAACTAATGATTTAAATTGCAATGTTATTTTTAGCCCTAATGATGTGTGCTTTCAGGATATTAAGACCAGTAAGATGCTGGGAAAAGGTGTAAGCAAGGGAGAGCTGTATTTCCTTGAAGATACCAAGCTTAGATCAGATTCTACTTATGCTTTTAATTCTGCTTCTGTTTTAGCTAATGATGTGTTATGGCATGCTAGATTAGGCCACCCCCATTCTCATGCTTTAAAATTGATGTTCCCTGATCTATCTTTGCAAAATGAAACTTGTGAGGCTTGTATTCTTGGTAAACATCATAAATCAGTATTTCCTTCATCTATGACTATCTATGAGAATTGTTTTGATCTAGTTCACTCTGATGTTTGGACTTCACCTTGTGTTTCTAGAGAAAATCATAAATATTTTGTGACATTCATAGATGAGAAATCAAAATATACTTGGCTCACACTGATTAAAAGCAAAGATAGGGTCCTAGAAGCTTTTATAAACTTCCAAAACTATGTCACTAACCATTTCAATTCCAAGATAAAAAATTTTAGGTCTGATAATGGGGGAGAATACACTAGCCATACCTTCACACAACACTTAGCAAAACATGGTATCATTCACCAGACCAGCTGCCCATACACACCACAACAAAATGGAGTGGCTGAGAGGAAAAATCGCCATCTTATGGAGGTTGCAAGGAGCATGATGTTCCACACCAATGTCCCAAAGAGGTTTTTGGGAGATGCTATGGTTTCTGCATGCTATCTTATCAACAGGTTTCCTACCAAAGTCCTCAAAGATGTCTCTCCATTTCAGGTATTAAACAAGACTCAGCCTCCCATAGATCATTTGCGTGTGTTTGGGTGTGTGTGCTATGTATTGGTACCAGGTGAACAAAGGAACAAGCTTGATCCCAAGAGGATCAAAGCTATGTTCATAGGATACTCTCACACACAGAAAGGGTACAAGTGTTATGTACCAGATTCAAGAAGAGTGATGGTCTCAAGGGATGTGAAGTTTGTAGAATCAAAGGGGTACTATAGTGAGAAGTGCTGGGAAAGTCTTAGAGATCTCTCACAGGAACCATCAGATAGGGCAAACAACCTGAGAACCATTCTGGAGAGTTTAGGCATTACTCAGCCTAGGGGCAGTGAGGCGCCTAGAACCACTACATCACCACCAGTTGCTGTCAACAACGAAGAAGCAGCACCAAGTGTTGAACCAGTCCATCCTGATCCTGAGGGGGGCAATGAGCATGAACCAACACCAGAAACACCAGAAGATGGTTCAGCTTCAGTTCATGATCAAGATGGAGCAGAATCTGATCAGTCTAGTGATGATCAGTGTGATGATGATCAAGGACAGGAAGAGGCAGTAATAGAGGAGCAGATTCAGCCATTAAGAAGAAGTACCAGAGTGAGAAAAGATCCATCTAATTGGGTTAACACCAGAGTATACTTCAACAGCAATGCAGTAGCTCATCCTATCCAGGCAGCCTGCTCCTTTGCTAGTTATCCTCAAGAGCATGTAGTCTTCATCACCAATCTGGATCAAGATTATGTTCCAAAGACTTATGAAGAAGCAATGGAGCATGATGAGTGGAGAGATTCTGTTGGAGATGAAGTTGGAGCCATGATCAAGAATGATACTTGGTATGAGACTGAGCTTCCTAAAGGAAAGAAAGCAGTACTAGCCGCCTACTTTTCACCATCAAGTACAAGGCAAATGGACAACCAGAGAGGAAGAAGACAAGACTAGTGGCAAGGGGATACACTCAAGTCTATGGAGAAGACTACCTAGACACATTTGCACCAGTAGCTAAACTCCACACCATAAGGATCCTACTTTCAGTTGCTGTGAACTTGGAATGGGATTTATGGCAGATGGATGTCAAAAATGCATTTCTTCAAGGAGAACTAGAAGATGAGGTCTACATGAGACCACCACCTGGTATGGAGGACATGGTCAAGCCTGGAAATGTCCTAAGATTGAAGAAAGCCATCTATGGATTAAAGCAATCACCAAGAGCCTGGTATCACAAAATAAGTACAACCCTTAATGGAAAAGGGTTTGTTAAATCAGAACCTGATCACACACTCTTCACTCTCACCAGCATGCAAGGGATTGTGGCAGTTCTAATTTATGTAGATGATATCATCATCACAGGAAATGACAAGGAAGGTATCATCTCAACTAAAGCTTTTCTTAAATCTGCTTTTGATATTAAAGATTTGGGTGAGTTAAAGTACTTTCTAGGGATAGAAATATGCCGCTCTAAAGAGGGGCTCTTCCTATCTCAAAGAAAGTACACACTTGATATCTTAAGTGAGGCAGGAAAGCTTAAAGAAAGAACAGCCAAGACACCACTAGAAGAAGGGTACAAGTTCTTGCGTGAGAGGGAGTTTGAAGATGAACCATTTGGAGACTTCAAACTCTATAGGAAAATGGTTGGAAAGCTGATCTATCTTACCATCACAAGCACAGATATTTGCTTTGCAGTGAACCAAGTCAGTCAGCATATTCAAGCCCCTAAAGTTCATCATTGGAATATGGTGGAAAGGATTCTAAGATATCTAAGGGAAGCTCCTGGTCAAGGTGTATGGATGGTTGCAACAAGAGCACAGAGATTGTAGGATACTGTGATGCAGATTGGGCAGGTGATAGAGTGGACAGGAGGTCTACAACAGGCTATTGCACCTTCATAGGAGGCAATCTAGTCACTTGGAAAAGCAAGAAGCAGAAGGTTGTATCATGTTCAAGTGCTGAGGCAGAATATAGAACCATGAGAAAGCTGACCAGTGAGCTTATATGGATCAGAAACTTGCTAAAGGACTTGGGCATTGAGACAACAACACCAATCAAAATGCACTGTGATAACCAGGCAGCCATTCACATAGCCTCCAACTCAGTCTTCCATGAGAGAACAAAACACATTGAAGTGGATTGTCACAAGGTGAGACAAGCAGTGGAGCAGAAGATCATTCTACCTTGCTACACTAGGAGTGAAGATCAGCTAGCAGATATCTTCACGAAAGGAGCAAGTACTAAGGTCTGTGAGTCCATCCATCCAAGATTGGGACTCATAGACTTGTCCAGATCATGATCCTCTTAAGCCATGAAGCATCTACTCTTTTTCCTCTTGTGTGTTTTTGTCCCATGGGGTTTTTCACACAAAAGGTTTTAATGAGGGATGTCTTCATGGGTTCCAAGCTTAACCATACCTTATGGCTAAGCTTGAGGGGGAGTATTGGAAATAAGGAGACAAGGATAAAGGATGATCAGGAGACTTGGAAAAGAAACTAATCTGCGCAGCCTTGGAGAATAAGTCTATCCGTACAATACTTGAGACACAAGTATCTTCAGCTTAACCTAACCAACCTTGAGAAGCAAGTAGGTTTAAAATCGCCAATATTGAGCTCAGAAAGTCAAAGGAGCTGTTGGGATTTGTCTGAAGCAAGAAGACTATGTATTGACATGAAGACAAGAAGAGAAGAGATAAGGCAGAAGAAGTATCCACATGAGTGAAGAAGATGTGAACTGCACTTGCTTGGATCACAAGCTATTCCGTACAACCTTGGCTCCCATACTAAACAGCATGGAGTTAGTTTAGTATAGGAGACAAGGAACTGAGAGTTAGTTTAGTATAGGAGACAAAGGGGAGGCCTGGAAGTTAAAGAGAACCGTTGGAGTATGCAGAAGAGATCAGGTGCAAGTTGACAATTAAATAAGGTTAAAGTCACATGTTCCACTTAAGGGAGATAGCTGTTATGTGCTGTCACTTTCACTCAGCAGGCAGAGTCACATGTTCCACTTAAGGGAGATAGCTGTTATGTGCTGTCACTTTCACTCAGCAGGCAGCTTCAATTCTTTATTCTAAATTCCTCTTGTCTTGATTCAACCTTGTAGCCTTTAAATATATTTGTAATGTGTTCTGATTTAATTAAGGGAAAGAGTTCTCCTTTCATCTATCTCTCTCTCTCACTCTCGCCAATCTCTCTCTCTCTCATTTCACTCTGTTCTTCTGTTCTTACTCTGTTCCTCACATTTCTAACATGGTATCAGAGCTTCTAAGCTCTTGAGACCCTTATTTTCTTCCGCACAATCACTCTGATTCCTTATCTCTTTTGATTCATCAGTTTACTTTCTCAAATTACTCTTCAGATCTCTTTTATCCACTGGATAATAAAATCTGTGTTCTTGAGTGTTCTTGAATTTCTATTCACTTTTCTTGGCTATGCTCACTCTGTTCTGTCTCTATTCCATTCTCCTGAGTGTTTACCTTGATTCTAAACTTAGTTTCTCTCAGTTCCAGAGTGATTCTCCTTGTTCCAGTCTTGAAAAACACTTGAAAACAATTCAAATATCACTTTGGCACCTAAAGAGAAGATGGAGCACTACAGAGCTGTTCACATTCCATGCACACTCAAGGGACCAGGAAACTACATTACTTGGTCTAGGATGACCAGAGCAGCCCTTGGTGGAAGAGGTCTTTGGGAGCATGTTACTTCAAGTTCAGCTCCAAAGCAAATCACCCAAGGAGAAGATGGCAAGGAGATTGTGGTGGTAGATGAAGGCAAATGGGGTCAGGAAGATCTCATGGTGCTGTCTATACTACACAGCTCTCTTCATGGTCCTCTTATGGACACTTACACTGTACAACTCCAAAACAGTTGTGGGATACTTTGCAAAGAGTGTATGGCAACACTTCAAACCTTACCAGAATCTATGAAGTGAAGAGAGCCATCAACACCTTGCAGCAAGAAGATGGAGATTTCACCAAGCACCTAGGGAAGTATAGCCAGCTTTGGTCTGAGCTAGAGATGCTAAGGCCAAGCTCCAATGATCCTGAAACTCTTGAAGCTAGGCGTGAGCAAGATAAGGTCTTTGGACTGTTTTTCACACTCAGCCCAAGCTTTAATGATGTGGTCAGGCACATTTGGAGAGAAAAGGAGCTTCCAAGCTATGATGAAGTGTGTGCTCAGCTACAAAAGGAGATAGACTCAGATGGACTCTTTGGTGGTGGTAAAGGAGACTTATCTATGGCACACAAGGCTGAGAAGGTGGAGAATGCTTCAGCCAACAAGGCTTACTTCAAACCAAGAGGAGGAGGAGACAAGTCAGTAACTTGTGAGCATTGCAAGTACAAAGGCCACTCCAAAACCAATTGCTGGATCCTCCATCCTCATCTCAGGCCAGTCTCAGCCAACAAATACAACCAGGCTAGAGTGTGAGAAAAGAGACAATATGATGTGAGAGAGTAATAGAAACAGATTATGGGCGAGTGTAAAAGATGGAGATAGTAAAAGAGTAAGAGAGAATCAAAGAGTAAGCAATTGAGAGTAAGAGATTATCAGAGTTTCAGTGAGTATCTAAGAGAGTAACTTCGTGAGTAACAAGAGAGAATAGAGAGATTAAGAGTCTGAGTGGTGCGGCTCTGGAATGGCTGTCTAGTCCTTGAAACACTTGAAGGGGCGTGGGTGAAAGGATAAAGAGATTGTAGGTCTCTTGGACGGCGGATGGACTTCACCTTCGAGCTATGGATTGCTCAGAGGTTGTTTATGCTACTCCTCAGACACAGGGGCGTCCTCCTTGATGTCTAGGATGGATCACAGAAGATTAATTCTCCTTAGTGTGATATAGAAACGTTCACCACTTGTGAACAAAGGAGACAGTGTCGTCTCAAGACTGGTTTGCACCAAAAAGAAGTTTATTGATAAAAAGAATGATTGAGAGTTACATGGACGTGGTGCTGCTGTTTAAAAGCATAAAACATAAAACCCTAAGCCTAAACCAATGTGGTTTAGGAAAACCAAAGCCAAATCCTATTGCTAATTGATTTAAAACACCAAACCGACTCCTAATGGGTTTATAAAGCCCAAAACCTCTTCCTAATGAGTTTATATAAGTAATAAAACCAAATACACTTAAAATAGACCATAATGGTCGTGAATAATCATATTGGGCCAATCATAAACCAAGCTGGCTTGTCCTTCCACTTTTTGGGCCGATAAAGGCCTTTTTCGAACAACTCTTTCTTGGGCTCAATCCATCTTGTTCCAGGTCCGACCAAGCTGCTCCATATGCTCATTTGGTTGATAAAGGTCCTCATCATTTTCCATTTCCTGCTCTGGTTCTCAATCTTCCATTTCCAACTCAATTCTCGCATATGTCGGTTTGACCAGTCCATTTCTCGATCAGACTGAATCTCCCATTCCATTTCCTGTCTAACCAGCTTCATACTATCCATTTCCTTGTCAATCAGGGTTGTCACATTTCGTCCATGATTGTCCAAAGTCAGTCCATGCTTTATAAAGGCCACATCAAGGCCCATAGCCTTTTCTCGGACTAGTACCTCATGGATCAAGCCTTTTAGCTTTCCATAAAGCTCATCAGGTCGTTCCATTATCCATTTCCTAGATCCTTCTTTTCTTGCTTCATGTTCTTTAGTATGGAGCTGATCAGGGTCACACCACTGAGAGAGTTTGGAACCAGAGAAAATGAAGAAAGAGAACTCCTTTTTGCTTGAGGTTACAAATTGTGTACAATGGTGGCTTTATAGCCAGATTACAACTTGCAAGGTATTAAATGTGAGAAAAGAGACAATATGATGTGAGAGAGTAATAGAAACAGAGTATGGGCGAGTGTAAAAGATGGAGAGAGTAAAAGACTAAGAGAGAATCAAAGAGTAAGCAATTGAGAGTAAGAGAGTATGAGAGTTTCAGTGAGTATCCAAGAGAGTAATTTCGTGAGTAACAAGAGAGAATAGAGAGATTAAGAGTCTGAAAGAGTTTGGAACCAGAGAAAATGAAGAAAGAGAACTCCTCTTTTCTTGAGGTTACAAATTGTGTACAATGGTGGCTTTATAGCCAGATTACAACTTGCAAGGTATTAAACAATCATAAAGTACAAATCTACTAAACTAATATTATTGTGGGGTTTCTAATGGAGCCAGGAGGATGCAGCCAAGGTTAATCTCGACCAGAGGGAGTGAGAGTGACAGGAGGGAGAGATGGGCACAGTCTGGTTGAGTGAAAGTGACAGCAGGCTCATCCTCTTATGAACATGTGACTTTTACTCTATTTAATTCCAAACATTCCTAAACTCTCTCCAACGGTCTGATACCCCTTTTAAACTTCAAATCTGCTTCAGAAGACTCAGCTGGACGAGTTTCCCACTTGCCTTGACTTCCAAGACACTCTAGGTTACTTGCACTCCAAGACTGTACAAACAGATTCAAATCTGCTTGTTCTGGATGCTTCACTTGCTTGCTCTTGATTTGCTTGATATCTCATCAACTCCAGCTTTATTTATCTTTATTCCAACACTCCCCCTCAAACTTGACCACAGGAGATCCTTGGACAAGCTTGGAACACTTAAGAAGCTCCCTCATTAAAAACCTAAGTGTGGAAAACCTCATGGGATGAAACCAACACTTAGGGAAAAAGAGTGGAGTTCAACAATGCCTAGGGATTGGCCAGTGAGTCTAAGGAGTTTCAGATAACTCATGGTGGAACCCTTAAACTCTAGATCATGGCCTAACTTCTGCTGCAAGGATGAACTCCATAACTTGCACACACCAACATCTCGGAACTCTCTTTTAGGCCAGTTGTGTCTCCCCCTCTCTTCTGACTACTTGCCATCTTGAAAGGGCTTAGGGACCACCAGATTTTACTTCAGAGAGCTCCAACTAAGGTACCTGATATATTATCCCAAAGGTGCATCAGTTCTCAAGGCAATGCATTCAATCAGATCAAGCTCAATAACATTTTAAGTATAAGAACAATCATGAATGTATTGAGATGAGTTTTAGGTGCTTCCCTTTCATCAGTATGGTGGGGAGTGAACTCCACTTGAATCCCCTCTTGGTAAAGACACAATCTGGATCATGGAAGCTCAATCTCATGCTTGGAACTGAGAATAGAAAGGACCAAGCTCGCATGGAAGACATAGGTTCTAGATGGCTTCTTTGATCCGGTTGGTAATGAGTAATGCAAGAGTGAACTCCACCGCTTGCAAACTCCACTTTTGATCTGAGTGAACTCCACTTCTGATCTCTGGTGAGGCAATGGACGACTTGAACCTTCAGGAGTGCTCACCATTACCCCTCCTCAAGCTTGATCCAGAGAGTATATGTGAAGGACCAAGCTTGGAAGTGAGCAATACTGAACTTGAACCAGGAGCACAACAGTCCCAACACCTGCCCTTAAGCCAACTGATCCACCCTTGGTCTCTGCTCCAATGCCTTACACCACCATTCTTCCTTGTGTGTCTCTTGAACCAGGAGCTCAACACCCAAACAGGCTGCGCTTAATTCAACCGGTTCTACACACAAGGTATGAGAAGATCCAGCCTGGTGGATGGTTGGTCAACTTCTGGTCTGCCTCTCCATCAATCCTCCTTGAGGTATCTTCAAAGGACAGCCGTGTTCTGGCTCAACCAAGACTTATTACCATCTGACCTCTTCTCCAACAATCTCTCCATGGTCAGGAATATACATCATGTGTAGGCTCTGAACAGCATGGGAAAAATCTTCTTCTTTGTCTTGATTTGATGATGGACAGAGAACAACACTTGTGTACCTGAAACATCACTCAAACTCCAGCAAGAATCAGACCACACACACTAGGATCAGCCCTTGATAACTCACCAAGTCTGATCCCAATGTTTTTGAGAAAAAATGCAATGGACAGAAGAATCTAAACAACTCATTCAGTTCAACTCCATGCACATAAACATCACTAACTTCTCAGGTATGATAACTCATCAATAACAAGGCAATTAGGCTATTTTATCAATTTTAATGACAAGCACAGAGACTAGACAACTCATCAATCTCTTTATGCAACACATGAATGCAGTACAAGATCAGGAAACTCTCCTAGACCTTTAGCAATGCAACAAGACAGAAGCTGATACTAAGCAACTCACTTAGACCAGAGATAACACAAACATCATAAGTATCATGGGACAGAAACTAGGTTCAACAACTCTAGCAACTTGAACCTGTCCCAAGAATACCAAACAAACCAGAGATTCATCTAGACAACTTAAGCAAGTTTAATAACTTTCCTAAGACAGAGGATAGAAAAATCCAACAAGTTGACACAATGCTCATACAAAAGAAAGGAGGTCATGCTTACAAACAAGAAACCTGAGCTGGTTTCTTGAACCTCCAGCCCATGGGGGCTTACTGAGAATGTATTATGGCGCCCTCCTCTCCTCCAGCTTCCTTGGATAGAGAAAGAGCTTCTGGTCGCCATTCATCACCATGAGCAGAACTTTTGCAGATTTGCCATTGAGCTTCATTTGAGGTATGGCTCCAAACATCCATGCCTCCTGGGTTTTTCTTCATAATTATGACCCATAGATGATTGTTTGGACCTTTAAGCTTCACTGGAATCGCCCCAACTCCTGTCTTCTTCATCTTGGAGAGTTTTGGACCATTGGACAATAGAGAACACTCACTGGTTTGCATGAAGCTGAGCTTGAAACTGGACTTTGATGAGGCTTGCTGGACTGAGCTGAAGCCTTATTGAGTTCCAGAAACTAATGTTCTCCTTTATCTTGAGTTCTGGTGAGCTTCTTCCCTTTTGGAAAAGCTTTGGACCAGAGGATACAAGGATGAACAGAAACAGAGTTTTAAAGAGAACTTTGAACATAAATGATTTGCGGAAGTGTTTCTGGTTTTCAGGAGCTTAAAGCTCTGATATCATGTGAGAAAAGAGACAATATGATGTGAGAGAGTAATAGAAACAGAGTATGGGCGAGTGTAAAAGATGGAGAGAGTATAAGACTAAGAGAGAATCAAAGAGTAAGCAATTGAGAGTAAGAGAGTATGAGAGTTTCAGTGAGTATCCAAGAGAGTAATTTCGTGAGTAACAAGAGAGAATAGAGAGATTAAGAGTCTGAAAGAGTTTGGAACCAGAGAAAATGAAGAAAGAGAACTCCTCTTTTCTTGAGGTTACAAATTGTGTACAATGGTGGCTTTATAGCCAGATTACAACTTGCAAGGTATTAAACAAATCATAAAGTACAAATCTACTAAACTAATATTATTGTGGGGTTTCTAATGGAGCCAGGAGGATGCAGCCAAGGTGAATCTCGACCAGAGGGAGTGAGAGTGACAGGAGGGAGAGATGGGCACAGTCTGGTTGAGTGAAAGTGACAGCAGGCTCATCCTCTTATGCACATGTGACTTTTACTCTATTTAATTCCAAACTTGCCTAAACTCTCTCCAACGGTCTGATACCCCTTTTAAACTTCAAATCTGCTTCAGAAGACTCAGCTGGACGAGTTTCCCACTTGCCTTGACTTCCAAGACACTCTAGGTTACTTGCACTCCAAGACTGTACAAACAGATTCAAATCTGCTTGTTCTGGATGCTTCACTTGCTTGCTCTGGATTTGCTTGATATCTCATCAACTCCAGCTTTATTTATCTTTATTCCAACATTAAACAAATCTTAAAGTACAAATCTACTAAACTAATATTATTGTGGGGTTTCTAATGGAGCCAGGAGGATGCAGCCAAGGTTAATCTCGACCAGAGGGAGGGAGAGTGACAGGAGAGAGAGATGGGCACAGTCTGGTTGAGTGAAAGTTACAGCAGGCTCATCCTCTTATGCACATGTGAGTTTTACTCTATTTAATTCCAAACTTGCCTAAACTCTCTCCAACGGTCTGATACCCTTTTTAAACTTGAAATATACTTCATAAGACTCAGCTGGACGAGTTTCCCACTTGCCTTGACTTCCAAGACACTCTAGGTTACTTGCACTCCAAGACTGTACAAACAGATTCAAATCTAGTTGTTCTGGATGCTTCACTTGCTTGCTCTGGATTTGCTTGATCTCTCATCAACTCCAGCTTTATTTATCTTTATTACAACACTCCCCCTCAAGCTTGACCACAGGAGATCCTTGGACAAGCTTGGAACACTGAAGAATCTCCCTCATTAAAAACCTAAGTGTGGAAAACCTCATGGGATAAAACCAACACTTAGGGAAAAAGAGTGGAGTTCAACAATGCCTAGGGATTGTCCAGTGAGTCTAAGGAGTTTCAGATAACTCATGGTGGAATCCTTAGACTCTGGATCATGGCCTGACTTGTGCTGCAAGGATGAACTCCATAACTTGCACACACCAGCTTGGACTCTTCTTTAGGCCGGTTGTGTCTCCCCCTCTCTTCTGACTACTCGCCATCTTGAAAGGGCTTAGGGACTACCAGCTTCTACTTCAGAGAGCTCCAAATAAGGTACCTGATACATTATCCCAAAGGTGCATCAGTTCTCAAGGCAATGCATTCGATCACATCAAGCTCAATAACATTTTGTATAAGAACAATCATGAATGTATTGAGATGAGTTTAAGGTGCTTCCCTTTCATCAGTATGGTGGGGAGTGAAATCCACTTGAATCCCCACTTGGTAAAGACACAATCCGGATCATGGAAGCTCAATCTCAGGCTTGGAACTGAGAATAGGAAGGACCAAGCTCGCATGGAAGGCATAGGTTCTAGATGGCTTCTTTGATCCGGGTGGTAATGAGTAATGCAAGAGTGAACTCCACTGCTTGCAAACTCCACTTTTGATCTGAGTGAACTCCACTTCTGATCTCTGGTGAGGCAATGGATGACTTGAACCTTCAGAAGTGCTCACCATTACCCCTCCTCAAGCTTGATCCGGAGAGTATATGTGAAGGACCAAGCTTGGAAGTGAGCAATACTGAACTTGAACCAGGAGCACAATAGTCCCAACACCTGCGCTTAAGCCAACTGATCCACCCTTGGTCTCTGCTCCAATGCCTTACACCACCATTCTTCCTTGTGTGTCTCTTGAACCAGTAGCTCAACACCCAAACAGGCTGCGCTTAATTCAACAGGTTCTGCACACAAGGTATGACAAGATCCAGCCTGGTGGATGGTTGGTCAACTTCTGGTCTGCCTCTCCATTAATCCTCCTTGAGGTATCTTCAAAGGACAGCTGTGTTCTGGCTCAACCAAGATTTATTACCATCTGACCTCTTCTCCAACAATCTCTCCATGGTCAGGAATATACATCATGTGTAGGCTCTGAACAGCATGGGCAAAATCTTCTTCTTTGTCTTGATTTGATGATGGACAGCGAACAACACTTGTGTACCTAAAACATCACTCAAACTAAGAATCAGACCACACACACTAGGATCAGCCCTTGATAACTCACCAAGTCTGATCCCAATGTTTTTGAGAAAAAATGCAATGGACAGAAGAATCTAAACAACTCATTCAGTTCAACTCCATGCACACAAACATCACTAACTGCTCACATATGATAACTCATCAATAACAAGGCAATTAGGCTATTTTATCAATTTTAATGACAAGCACAGAGACTAGACAACTCATCTATCTCTTTATGCAACACATGAATGCAGTACAAGATCAGGAAACTCTCCTAGACCTTTAGCAATGCAACAAGACAGAAACTGATACTAAGCAACTCACTTAGACCAGAGATAACACAAACAATTAATCTAAGGCAAGTACTAGTCATAACCATGCTAGCAAAATTAGAAACAATTTAAAACAGGAACAGCACAACTTAAGACAACCAGATATAAATACACAAGCTCTTATTAAGGGTTAGGAGGTTAACTTACAACCAAGGAACCTGAGCTAGTTCCTTGTACCTCCATAGACTTGGTTCATCTGAACTTGGCAGGTTTGAGGTGTGGGTGAAGGTCCCAACACTTCTCCTTGGTGTGTCCATCACGCTGACAATGCTCACACCTGAGTCCTCTCCCCTCCTCCTTCTTATACTGCTCCTTGTATGACTGAGAAGAGGCGGCTGCTTGATTTGCAAGAGAAAGGGACTCCTTCCCTTCAAACAGGCCGTGTGATCCAAGCTCCTTTTGGACTTGAGAACACACCTCATCCAAAGTGGGAAGCTTCTCTGACCTCAAGATGTGCTTAATGAGGTCAGTGTTCATTGTACTCAGGGTAAGAAGGAGCCCAAACACCTTATCTTGCTCTCTTCTTTCATGGATGATGGTTGGGTCTGTTGTAGAAGGTCTCAATGACTCAAGTTCACCCCACAGAGAGTTGAACTTGCCAAAGTGATCATTAAACTCCATCTCCTCCTGAGACAGGTTGTTTATAGCCTTCTTGAGCTCATACACCCTTGTGAGGTTAAATGAGTTGCCATAGACCTTGTAGAGAGTCTCCCAAAGCTCTTTAGCACTCTCACAATGTGAATAAGATTCCATAATAGGAACTGCAAGTGAGCTTTGGAGAACAGACAAGACCAGTAGGTCTTCTTGCTGCCATTCGGTGCTGCTTTGCTTTGGAGCTGCTTGTAGACAGTGCTCCCACAATCCTTGCCCTCCAAGTGCTGTCTTCATCAGCCTGGACCAGACAAGGTAGTTTGACCCCTTGAGCACCACAGAAATCGCCAAGCTTCTTATTTTCTCCATCTTGAAGAGTTTTGGACCAGTGGATAATAGAGAGCACCCACTGGTTTTGCAAGAACAGAGCTTGAAACTGGACTTTGATGAGGCTTGTTGGACTGAGCTGAAGCCTCCTTGAGTTCCAGAAACTAAAGTTCTCCTTTATCATGCTTTCTGGTGAGTCTCTTCCCTCCTGGAAAAGCTTTGGACCAGAAGATACAAGGATGAACAGAAACAGAGTGTTAAAGAGAGATATGAACTGGAAAAAGTTTGCAGAAGCTTTCTAGGTTCTCAAGAGCTTGTAGCTCTGATACCATGTGAGAAAAGAGACAATATGATGTGAGAGAGTAATAGAAACAGATTATGGGCGAGTGTAAAAGATGGAGAGAGTAAAAGACTAAGAGAGAATCAAAGAGTAAGCAATTGAGAGTAAGAGTTTATGAGAGTTTCAGTGAGTATCCAAGAGAGTAACTTCGTGAAAGAAAATGAAGAACAGAGTAAAACAGAGTAAGAACAGAGTACAAGTGATGAGGAATCCGTGGAACAAGAGAGGGAGAGAGATGAGAGAGTTTGCAAAGAGTAAAGAGAAGGATTTTTATTTCCTTAGATGATATGTGCTTACAATTACAATATAAATAGGCACAGCAAAGTGAGATAAGACAACAAGAATAAGAATAAAGAATGAGGCTGCCCAAGGCTTGAAAGGGACAGGACTCAAACAGCAACCTGCTTAAAAAGAACATGTGATCTTTACTATATTTAAATGCCAACTTGCTTCTGACCTTTCCTGAACTCTCCAAGCACTCCATTGACTATTTGAAATAGTTCTTTGCCTCCTAAACTCAGCTCTGGTCGAGTTGCTTCCTTGGTAGGCAAGTCTTGTACGGACTGACTTGTGTTCCAAGTCTGTACTGATCCTATCTCAATTCATCCGGATGCCTGCTCTTTCTTTTTCTTCTCTTCTCATGTCTTCATTTCAATACTCCCCCTCAAGCTTTACCATAAGGCATGGTTAACTTGGAACCCATGAAGACATCCCTCATTAAAACCTTTTGTGTGAAAAACCCAATGGGACAAAAACACACAAGAGGAAAAAGAGTAGATGCTTCATGGCTTAAGAGGATCATGATCTGGACAAGTCTATGAGTCCCAATCTTGGATGGATGGACTCACAGACCTTAGTACTTGCTCCTTTGGTGAAGATATCTGCTAGCTGATCTTCACTCCTAGTGTAGCAAGGTAGAATGATCTTCTGCTCCACTGCTTGTCTCACCTTGTGACAATCCACTTCAATGTGTTTTGTTCTCTCATGGAAGACTGAGTTGGAGGCTATGTGAATGGCTGCCTGGTTATCACAGTGCATTTTGATTGGTGTTGTTGTCTCAATGCCCAAGTCCTTTAGCAAGTTTCTGATCCATATAAGCTCACTAGTCAGCTTTCTCATGGCTCTATATTCTGCCTCAGCACTTGAACATGATACAACCTTCTGCTTCTTGCTTTTCCAAGTGACTAGATTGCCTCCTATGAAGGTGCAATAGCCTGTTGTAGACCTCCTGTCCACTCTATCACCTGCCCAATCTGCATCACAGTATCCTACAATCTCTGTGCTCTTGTTGCAACCCATCCATACACCTTGACCAGGAGCTTCCCTTAGATATCTTAGAATCCTTTCCACCATATTCCAATGATGAACTTTAGGGGCTTGCATATGCTGACTGACTTGGTTCACTGCAAAGCAAATATCTGGTCTTGTGATGGTAAGATAGATCAGTTTCCCAACCATTTTCCTATAGAGTTTGAAGTCTCCAAATGGTTCATCTTCAAACTCCCCCTCACGCAAGACCTTGTACCCTTCTTCTAGTGGTGTCTTGGCTGTTCTTTCTTTAAGCTTTCCTGCCTCACTTAAGATATCAAGTGTGTACTTTCTTTGAGATAGGAAGAGCCCCTCTTTAGAGCGGCATATTTCTATCCCTAGAAAGTACTTTAACTCACCCAAATCTTTAATATCAAAAGCAGATTTAAGAAAAGCTTTAGTTGAGATGATACCTTCCTTGTCATTTCCTGTGATGATGATATCATCTACATAAATTAGAACTGCCACAATCCCTTGCTTGCTGGTGAGAGTGAAGAGTGTGTGATCAGGTTCTGATTTAACAAACCCTTTTCCATTAAGGGTTGTACTTAACTTGTGATACCAGGCTCTTGGTGATTGCTTTAATCCATAGATAGCTTTCTTCAATCTTAGGACATTTCCAGGCTTGACCATGTCATCCATACCAGGTGGTGGTCTCATGTAGACCTCATCTTCTAGCTCTCCTTGAAGAAAGGCATTTTTGACATCCATCTGCCATAAATCCCATTCCAAGTTCACAACAACTGAAAGTAGGATCCTTATGGTGTGGAGTTTAGCTACTGGTGCAAATGTGTCTAGGTAGTCTTCTCCATAGACTTGAGTGTATCCCCTTGCCACTAGTCTTGTCTTCTTCCTCTCTGGTTGTCAATTTGCCTTGTACTTGATGGTGAAAAGTAGGCGGCTAGTGACTGCTTTCTTTCCTTTAGGAAGCTCAGTCTCATACCAAGTATCATTCTTGATCATGGCTCTAACTTCATCTCCAACAGAATCTCTCCACTCATCATGCTCCATTGCTTCTTCATAAGTCTTTGGAACATAATCTTGATCCAGATTGGTGATGAAGGCTACATGATCTTGAGGATAACTAGCAAAGGAGCAGGCTGCCTGGATAGGATGAGCTACTGCATTGCTGTTGAAGTATACTCTGGTGTTAACCCAATTAGATGGATCTTTTCTCACTCTGGTACTTCTTCTTAATGGCTGAATCTGCTCCTCTATTACTGCCTCTTCCTGTCCTTGATCACCATCATACTGATCATCACTAGACTGATCAGATTCTGCTCCATCTTGATCATGAACTGAAGCTGAACCATCTTCTGGTGTTTCTGGTGTTGGTTCATGCTCATTGCCCCCCTCAGGATCAGGATGGACTGGTTCAACACTTGGTGCTGCTTCTTCATTGTTGACAGCAACTGGTAGTGATGTAGTGGTTCTAGGCGCCTCACTGCCCCTAGGCTGAGTAATGCCTAAACTCTCCAGAATGGTTCTCAGGTTGTTTGCCCTATCTGATGGTTCCTGTGAGAGATCTCTAAGACTTTCCCAGCTCT
>JAATWR010000149.1:0-50000 GCA_018703725.1 Brassica juncea
CACCCTCTTCCTTCCCTCCACTTTCTATCGGTGCACACCCCCCCTATTCCCCCCCCACTTCCCTCTTCCACCCCCTTTCCAAGAGAAAGAGTGAAGAAGGAGAAAGTCGAAGGAGGTGAACGAAGGGAAAGGCAATGGAAAGAGGACAAGATGAGACCGAAGGAGAAAGGAGGGGCAGGAAGAAGGCAGAAAGGAAAGGAAAGAGTAAAGAATGAAGAAGGAAACAGAAGGGACGGTTGCAAGCGCGGAGCAAAGGAAAGCAAGAGTCCAGCGTGACAGACGCGCGCAGGCAGGGGTGCCGCCGGCGCCAGGCCAGCCGCGTCCCGCGTGCCGAAGGCCGAGGCGGGGTGCCGCCGGCGCCAGGCCGGGTGCCGCGGCCCCAGGCCAGCCCGCGTCCTGCGTGCCGCCGGCGCCAGGCCGGGGTGCCGCCGGCGCCAGCCCGCGTCCCGTTTGCCGCCGGTGCCAGGCCGTCTTGCCATCTGTGGGTTTGTTCGATTCTTCCCTCGTCAGTTGGAAAATCTTTCGAGTTTTGGGAGGGTCTCTAGTCGTAGATCTCGAGATAATTGTTTCCAACGAGATTCCGCGAGTATCGGGATTTTGAGATGGACTTAGATCTGCAGATTTTCCGTCGTCGAGGATGAGAGCAAGGTGGCTCCGAGTTTTAGATATTTTAAAAGATGAATCTTTTAAACAATCGGGAAGGTTTTACGGAAGACTTATTGTAGATCTCGGACAATCCAGACATGGGTTTCAAGGGACCAAGATGCTGTCGTTGCCCGAGATTATGAGACGATCGCATGGACGGGCGCCAGGACCCTCGCCGTTGGCGCCAGATGGGAGTGGACGAGCCTTCCGTGAGTTTTATCGAGCGACGACCCGTTTCTTGGATTTGATCGTCGCTTGGCTTTTCTTTCGAGGGTTTTCGGGTGACGATTTCGTCATTGACCGATTTTGACCCCAACAGATGGCATCATCTGGATCGCACTCATCAGAGGAAGTTTGACCTTTAGGTCTTCTAGCATCTTTCTGCATTTCATCTCTTCCATATCCTTGCGCGTAACCTTAGCTGGAACGGGATAGGGTACTTTTGGTACATACTGACGAGCAGGGGAAGATTCTGCAATCGGTGGAACAGCCCCGGCAGGTTGCTCTGCATCAGTCGGAACAGTCTCAGTTGGTTGTCCTCCCTCTTCCTTATCTGTGCGGTTGATCCGACTCTTTCTGCTTCCCTTTCTCGGCCGATGTGAACCTCCTGGTGTCCAGATCAGCCAGTTGCTTCCCACTCCTTAGCGCGACTGCGTTGCACTCCTTGGGATTCTTATCTGTTTTTCAAGGGAGAGTACCTTGCTGTCTCTTCACACTCTCAGCAGTTTGAGCAATCTGAATATCCATTTGTCTCATGTGGCTTGAGACGTTATCGTACTTCGCACTTACGTCATTGAACATATGGTTCATTCTGGTGTTGATGTCGTTTGTAACCTGATTCAGTGCTTTTCCTTGGATCTGCTGTCCTTGGAGCAGTTGGCTCATCATCAACGCAAGACTCTTCATATCATCCTGAGGAGCAATCTGAGCCGGTTGTGCAGCTTGGTGATTAACCGGCTGTTCCTGGTTGTGGAACTGGGTATTCTGAGCCGGGCTGAGGACATAGGTTCTTCCTTGATTTCCATACCCCCTTTGGTATCCACTGTTCTGACCCTGATTTCCTTGAGCGTTCTCTGTGTTACTGTCTGGCTTAGGGTTGTTGAACAGGTGGGGGTTGTTCCTGACGTTAGGGTTCGGGTAATAGTTCTTGAACTGCCATCCTTGCCCATTAACATAGCCCACTTCGTGCTGATCTTCAGCTAACTGATCTGCCTCTGATGTAGCCTCCGCGGTGGTTTTATCCTGAGGGGATTCTTCCATGATGAAGACCTGATTCTGATTACTCTTAATCAGCTGATCGACCTTGGCAGAGAGCTCATCAATCTTGCTGTTGTCAATGCTGTTCACCTTCTGTGTGCGATCAGTCTCGCGGTTGTTATCAGCTGAGCTTGAGGCCATGTTCTCAATCAGTGCGAAGGCACCTCGAGTGGATTGGGTCATGAAGTCTCCATTACTGGCTGAATTCAAAGCATTCCTGTACTCCCAACCTACTCCATTGTAGAACACTCCGAGCAGGTAGTCTTCCTCAAAACCGTGATGTGGGCACTCTCTGCGGTAAACATTGAATCGCTCCCATGCATCGCAGAACGGCTCATCCACTAGCTGTTTGAAGGTCGCGATCTTCTGTCTCAGAGCTGCCGTCTTCGATTTCGTGTAGAAGTGGCTTAAGAAGGCAGATCGGACTTGTTCCCATGTTGTGAGCGATCCTGTAGGTAGGGAATCTTGCCAGCGAGCAGCCTTCCCGTCAAGAGAGAAAGGGAACAGAGTACACTTGATATAATCGGGTGGTACTCCATTCGCTTTAGTGAAACCACACATCTTCTCAAAGTGCTCAATGTGGTCCATCGGTATTTCAGCAGGAAGTCCATTGAAGATCTTCCTTTGCACTAGACTTATCAAGGCTGGCTTGATCTCGAAGTCTTGCCTAGTGCAAGGTGGAGGGTTGATGGCGGATCGCGTAGTAGGCAGATTACGCAGTAGATTTCTCTGGCCAATCGGAACAACCTCCTCCTGTTGATTCTGTTGATTTGCAGCGTTCAGAGCTGCTTGCTTGGCAGCAGCTTGCTGCGCTTGAATGGTTTGCTGCATCTGCTGCATCTGCTGCATCTTCTGTTACATGAGTGCCATTGCAGCAGTGAGATCACCATTATCACCGTGATCACCCATGTTGGCGACTGTCGGTCTTTGCTTTTGACGGTTCTGTCGTTCTAATCTCGCTAGTTCTTCGTTGGTGAGCTGATGTAATGGTCCTTGCGCGTTGTTCCGAGTGTGTCTACTGGTCATGCGCCTGGATCATCAGCTGCAACAATGAAATTGAAGCGAGTTAGATATCTTAGACTAAATATGAAAACGAAAAATAGAGGTAGAAAATCTGGTCCCCGTCGCAACGGCGCCAAAACTTGATACACTAAAAATGAATCCTTGCTACTGCCAAGTTAACAGTTGTAATTATAGTACTTTAGATTCAAATCCAGACGACCAGTCTACACTTTATTTCTATGAGTTTCGAAATCAAGCTAAGAAGAAGATTGGTTTTAGGGTTAAGAATGACGGTAAGAAACAAGTAGAACTAGAGATTGATTCAAATTACCAAACAGCTAGCCTAGGGTATTTCATCGGGTGTTGAATTGGAGCCAAAAAATTATTCAAGCGCAGTGAAAAGCCTTCTAGAACTCGGATTACTCATCTGGAACATCCCACTGTCGTGGTGGTGGTCGCTTTGCAGATCGATCCCACCATCTAACTGTCGTTGAGATGAGAATCGATTGCAAGCTTTAGAGGACAGGTCCGATTAGTTCAGTTACTACCCTAATATCTACTTTCGTTGATTAGGGATATTAAGCTCATTCAATACATGTCAAGTTATCTCCTATGCGGTTAACTAGGTGATGAACTTAGGATCTAACAATAAGTGATCAGATTAATGAAAGCATTAAGAACAGTATGAATGAAGAATTAATTGAGTCCGCTTATCTATGTTTAGCTCATATCTCAACACCCTAAAAACCCTAGGCGAGCTAGGTTACTACTCGATCATGATGAAAGCAATCAAAAACATAATTTTTGAATAATATTGCATAAGAACAAGAGTAGAAACAAAAGGGTTCAGATGATCTTCTCGATAAGAGGATGAATTCTTCTCCCTTACAAGTTGCAGATCGCACAAGCTAATAGTTCTCTTGTAAAAACTAGCGTAAGAAAATAAAATAGGATATATGGCGTTTTATATGGAGGCGCCAGTAGGTAGAAAAGAGATTAGGGCAACAAGGCTTTAATTACCGAAATAGGAGTTTCCTTATTCGTCGGGAACAACCTCGGGATCAATCCGTCTGCTTGTTCTGCCTGAGAACAGTCTCGGGACTGTTCTTCTCAAGTGTTCTCCGCAACATTGCTCCAAAAAGACATTTTCTCTTCATGCACCTTCTCTTCACTCTTCTACCAACTCCAGACCTGTAAAAGATCAAAAGGGACTAGACTGACACGGTTTAAAGACTCGAATCAAATGGAAACATATATACAATGATGTGAAAAACACCATATATCAACTGATTGCCTTGATTGCTGAAACCAGGAGGGTGGTTTTGCCGAGGCTGATAGTTCCCTTGCTGAGTGTTTTGCTTGGGCTGATAGCCTCCTTGCTGGTTGTTAGGATAAGACCTCTGCTGGTAGTTGTTGTACTGAAAGTTAGGTTCCTTCCTGTACCATGTACCATTGTTGTTGATGAAGCATAACTCTTCTTGGCCTTCCAAACTGTGGGAACCGAAATTCACACCGTCAATTTCCGATAAATAAGATTGCGGAGGAAAGCCAAGTAAACCCGACTTTCCTTGAAGGTCCGGATTCTCTGCGTTGCCACACGAAATCGATAAAGTAAACAGAAGACAAAGATGGGAATTGTAATATTTGCCCGAAGGCGTTTTATTAGATGAAAGAAACGAGTACAAGGATTCTCCGAAAGACAGAGAGATTTGCGATTAAAGAAAAAGATAGAGTCGCAGGCAGCCAAACATCCTAAGCCTTGCTCCGCTAGTCTAACCACCTAAACCCTAGTTCTTCTAAGCTATAGCAGGATGCTCTAAGTCTAATTTTCGGATCCCCTTCTCCTCTGCTCTTGTTCTCCTTATATACCCACTCCTAGGTCGGTTTGCCTTAAGATGATGGACCTCGCCTTTGGGCCCAAGCTTATCTCTTCAAGAAATATTCCATTTTCGTCGATCTTCGTAATTATCCTCGAGTTTTCGGTGACTTGATGTTTATCCGATGTTCGGGAAATCGGATAAACCGTCATAGCCTGATTGGGCCTGAATTCTTAAAATCGTAAGTAAGTCCGTGGACTCGTCTGAAGTCGTTGAACGTTTTATACGATTTCTCGGAAAGACTATCTTTCTCGTAAAATAAACCGTATAGCCTAGAGGATCGATGTTCAAGTTAATCGACCTTGTTTTATGCGATATCTTCTACGAGAAATCCAATCCTTCTAGTTTTTGTCGTAAAACATCGAGGACGATTCCAATCGAGTCGAAGGTTGTTTATTCCGTAGCCGTGATCGCCCCAAACTCACGATGATTGATCCAAACAAGTCAAGATGGGATCAGACCGAACACGACGGGACCGACACCAGGACGAGGGCCGTCGACCGGCGCCAGGCCGGGGTGCCGTCGGCGTCAGGCCGGGGTGCCGCCAGCGCCAGGCCGGCCCGCGTGACGGGTGCCGCCGGCGCCAGGTCGGGTGCCGCCGGTGCCAGGCCAGCCCGCGCGACGGGTACCGCCGGCGCCAGGTCGGGTGCCACGGCGCCAGGCCGGCCCGCGTCACAGGTGCCGCCGGCGCCAGGTCGGGTGCCACCGGCGCCAGGCGAGCCCGCGTGATGGGTGCCGCCGGCGCCAGGTCGGGTACCACCGGAGCCAGGCCGGCCCGCGTCACGGGTGCCGCCGGCGCCAGGTCGGCCCGCGTGACGGGTGCCGCCGGCGCCAGGTCGGGTGCCGCCGGCGCCAGGCCTGCCCGCGCGACGGGTGCCGCCGGCGCCAGGTTCGGTGCCACCGGCGCCAGGCCGGCCCGCGTCACGGGTGCCGCCGGCGCCAGGTCGGGTATCACCGGTGTCAGGCCAGCCCGCGTCACTGGTAGCTTTTGAACCTCTCCCATGCTTCACTAAAGCTTTCCAAATTCTTCTGCTGGAAGCTAGAGATCTCATTTCTCAACTTGGCTGTCCTTGATGTACAGAAGAACTTCTCCAAGAAGGCTTCCTTGCAATCATCCCAAGTGGTGATGGAGTCACTGGGGAGAGACTTCTCCCATTGGCGTGCCTTGTCCCTTAGAGAGAAAGGAAACAGCTTCAGCTGGAAAGCATCTTCGGACACACCATTGGTCTTGGACAAGCCACAATAGCTATCAAACTTGTCCAAGTGATCAAATGGGTCTTCTACTGCCAGGCCATGGTATTTGTTGTTCTCAATCACATTCAACAACCCTGGCTTGATCTCAAAGTTGTTAGTTTCCACAGCTAGAGCTCGGATGCCCATCCTATGACAATGTGAGGACGGTCATAGGTTCCAATAGCTCGAGCTGGCCGCTGTGGGTGTTGTTGTTGGTGCTGTGGTCGAAGGTTGTCAGCTCCTTGACCATTGCCATCTTGAGCAACTCTGTCTTGAGGTTGATGTTGGTGTTCATCCATCTCAAACCCCAACCTCTGAATTTGAGCCTGTTGCTCTTCTTCTCTTCTCCTTCTTGCTATTTTCCTCTCAAGTGTAGCTATCTCTTCAACAGTGGGAACCAAGTTTGTTGCACCCCTGATTCTTGTGTTTATACACCTGAAATTCAATGGGAGAGGAAAAAGTAGAATCAATATCACAAGAAAAGAAAATGATTTAGTCTCAAGCAAGTGACTAAATCCCAATGTCACAATCAACTTAGAATTTGGCAACGGCGCCAATTTGATGATAGGAGTTTTCAAGGCTCCTAATCAACTGTTATAGTATAAAAGATGTCAAACCAGTTCTAAGTGATCACATAGCAAAGGGAATGCAAGCGTATGCTTAATCTAAATGCAACCATTAAGAGAGATGATTATTAAACTAAGACAATATTTAAATGCAATAAAAGATGAAACTTTCTTTCTTAATGAGATGGGAGAACTCATGGGCTGAGGGAATTGACCTTGGGGAGAATCAATCTAGCAAACAATCAATCTAGCAACCTTAAGCCTAGACACAATCCTAAACAAACTCTATGGTCAAGAAGAATGTTCATTTGCTAACACATCTCAAGCATCAAATGGTCATTGGTTGAATAATATGCAAGCAATCATTAAGAGTAAGTCTACTAGCCATCTTAACACCTTTACAACAAATGGTCTTTGGTAAAGAATGTTAAAAGCTTAGGAGAGTTGGTTCAGAAATTTCATAGAACACCTTGTGGGAAAGGCCAACTCAAAAGAAGCATTAAAAACACTCTACTAGCAAGGAATAAGATAAATCTACACTATAATACCCTAGATCTAGCCTAATCAACCCTTAGTCTCCCTAACCCATGAATCCAAAAGTGGATTACTCACTAATCACCATGATCACTCTTGAATCCATGAGAGATTCAAGCTTAATCATGTAGAGAAAGAAAGGAGATGAAATCCAACAATCAAGAACACAATGATGAGATGAGATTATGATTCAAAGATAAACCTTTACTCAAAAGGTTTGTGTTCTTAGAGAGAAAATAACATAAGTCCTGAATTAGGGATAACAAAAGTACTTATACTTGGCTTAAAAGCCCAAAAACATGATAGAAAATGACTAAAAGGTCCTTGGAAGGAATTAGGTCTCGACCAATAGGAGGGCAAGGAGAAAAACGGCCTGGGGTCGAGCCTAACCATCCATCCCAGTCTGTTCTCCCCGGCCTGAATCTCCTCCAGACGCGTCCATCCCGTCCGGGTGCATCATCCCGGCCTAGTCTCCCCGGTCTTATCTCGTCCATACGCGTCTGGGTGCATCATCCCGGCCGAATCTCCCCGGCTGGTCTCGTCCATACGCGTCCGGGTGCATCATCCCGGCCTAGTCTTCCCAGTCTGGATCAGGTTTTGTCCAGCACTCTCATCCCGTCCGGGTGCATCATCCTTGCCGAATCTTCCCGGCTGGTCTCAAGCTTTAGACAGCAGTCTTCTCCCGTCCGGGTGCATCACCCCGGACGGTCCGTCCCGGTATGGATCAAGCACTGCCCAGCACGTCTCTCCCGTCCGGGTGCTTCTTCCCGGACGGTCCTTCCCGGTCTGGTCTGGCTTGATTTGGCTTTTCATGGGCAAACTTCTCTCTTCACCTCTTTTTGAGTCTTAAAGCTCCCAAATCTCTTCACAAGGCACTCCAACACCTGATAGGAACAAATGAATGCAATATGGACCTAAAGATGCCTAATTCCCTAATCTATATGATTAAAATGCATCAAATGAAATGCTAAAACCTAGAAAATATGCAAGACATCAGTTATTGCTCGCTGAGAGTTAATGAGGGAATGGATAAGGAAGCAGAGTGATCGGTGGGATTTGGCCAGGGCTCAGGACCAGTATAAAACGGTGGTCCTAGAGGAGGCCAAGAACAAGGGGATTGCTCCTCCTTCCTTCGTTGATGATCCAGCCATTCCTTCATCTTATGAAATGGATGTGGAGTCTTCGGCCAAGCCTTGAGGGCTTGATCCCGTGTTTTTATTTTCCTTTCTTTGAATAATAACCCCTTGTGGTGTCGTCATCCCAGATATCTTTTGTTGGTCCTTCGTGGCTTTTTGCAAGACAATGGCCCTGCTGTGGTCTCTTTTATGAATTTTTTTCTGCATTTGTTGCGTTTTTTTGGCTTGTCGACCTCGTAGTTTAGGATGCAATAGTTTGCTTCGTGAGCACATCTTTATTTTCTGCCTTAGGCTAGAGATAAGGATTTTGGATCCGTTGCTTCTTGCAGTAGATGATTTTCTGATAATCTTGCTTCCAATAGTTGATAAGCCCTTACTGCACGAAGTATCAGGTTCTGATCAGGTCGGAGGACCGTTTTATGGTCCGGAGATAACTCCGAGATTTTTTCCGGCCTGTTGGAAGGACTTTAAGTTTCCTGAGGAACTTGGGGATCCTTTGAGGATTTTGATCCAAGGCTTCGGAAGGGAGCTTTGTAGACGATAGTCTGGGGACCTTGTCTCCAGGGAACTCGAGGTTCTTCTGCATGTTGAGATGTCATTTGGGGTTCGGAAATCCTGCAGGAACCTAGAGGATGTATGCCTGAGAACCCGGTGGTTTTTAGGAACCTGGAGGTTTATAGAACCCAGAAGTTCATTGGGAACTCGGAAGTTCACTAGGAACTCGGAAGTTCTTTAGGAACTCGGAAGTTCTTTTGGAACTTAGAAGTTCGTTTGGGACTTGGAAATTCATTAGGAACTCGGAATTTCTCTTGGAACTTAGAAGTTCGTTTGGGACTCGGAAGTCCCTTAGGAACTCGGAAGTTCTTTTCGAACTTAGAAGTTCGTTTGGGACTCGGAAGTTCGTTTGGGACTCGGGAGTCTGTTTTGAGAACTCGGAAGTTCGTTTGGGAACTCAGAGGTTTGTTAAGGACTTGGATGTCCGTTTATTTGTAACAACCCTGGAGTTTTTACATTTGAGCCCGGAATTCGGAAGAACTAAGAGTTCGTAGGAATCCAGAGTTTTTTTGTTTTGCAGGGACCATATTCCGTCCACCTAGGCAGGACTACTACTGGTACCTGTAGGACCTCGCATTCTGCTGCTCGGAAGCTGGCCACTATCGAGCTCCATGCTGCATTCTGCTTCCGCAGGGAGCCACTGTCAGACTTAAGGGTGCTGGTATGGATTCGGAAATCCAAGTGCCAGGCTTTTCTGCTTTCCACGTCTGGAGAAGCAGGAGTTTATGTATAGCTTTCTGTGCATAACAGTACTTTTGTAATATGAAAATTCCCTGAATTAACCCGGAGGTGTTGTGGGAACCAAGATTCACACCGTCGATTTTAATGAATAAAAATGGAGGAAAACCAAGTAAACCCGATTTTCCCAGAAGGTCTGAATTCTCTGTGTAATCGCGTAAAATAAATAGATCGCAAGATGAGAATTAACAGTCGCTCGGACGCGTTTTATTGATGAGAACGTATGAATACAGGGTTTTTCCCGAAAGGAGTAGAAATGTGCTAACAAGAGTAGAACGAACAAGCAGCAAAACGTCCTAGGTTTGGCCTCGCCAGTCTAACCACCTAAGTTCTAAGTTCTCTAAGCTAACAGAAATTCTCTATGTCTAAATTTCGGATCCCCCTTTTTCTTCTGCTCCTGCTCTCCTTATATAGTCGCTCTAGGTCGGTGGCCCATCTATCCCTTTGCCTTCGGGCCCAAGTTTATCTCTTTTAGGAATATTCCATTTTTCGGTTATCTTGATAGTTTTCTTCGAGTCTTGACATTTATCTTTGGAAACTTAGCATTTATCGTATTTCCGTGAGTTAGGACAAACCGTCATAACTTTTATGGGCTCGAATCTCTTCTGAGAGCGTAGATGGGCCTCTAGACCAGTTTAGATCCTTGCGGACCGTTCTTAGGCTTTTTGGCGTTTATACGATTTCTCGGTTTTAGACATAAAACTTCGAGAATAACTTTAATCGAAACGAAACGAGAAGTATGTGGTCCCGAAGGTCGGATATCACAGCTACACGGAAGATACCGGAGTCGAAGTAAGTCGGAAAGGCCGGGATCAGGTCGAGCTCACCGAGAGAGCCGACTCGCGTGATGGCCGAGCTCGCCGGCGTGCTGACCCACGCTGTGGTTGAGCTCACTGGGTGAGTACACCCACGCCGTGGTTGAGCTTTACTCACCGGCGAGCTGACGCACATGATGGTTGAGCTCGCCGGGCGAGTACACCCACGTCGTGGTTGAGCTCGCTGGGCGAGTACACCCACGCCCTGGTTGAGCTCGCCGGCGAGCTGACCCGCGTGATGGTAGAGCTCGCCGGGCGAGTACACCCACGTTGTGGTTGAGCTCGCCGGCGAGCTGACCCTCGTGATGGTTGAGCTCGCCGTGCGTGTACACCCACGTCGTGGTTGAGCTTGCCGGCGAGCTGCTCGCGTGATGGTTGAGCTCGCCGGGCGAGTATACCCATGTCGTGGTTGAGCTCGCCGGGCGAGTGGCTTTTGTGCGGGATTCGCTCGTTCGTTCACTTCCGATATTTCTTTCAGTGAATGTTTTGTGGAAAATCCGTGAATAAATAATAATCTTAGCCGTTGATTTCGAGATAACCGTTTTTGACCCCAACAGGTGTCACAGTACTCTTGCTTTTGGGGCACCGATATTTCTATGGCTCAAGGCCTATACCGGGGTTATGGGTAGTTTTGACAGCATGCTTAGGTTGATCAGACCCGTTCCTTCCTTAAGTCTGATACTGTTGGGGTCGAAACGGTTATCTCAAAATCAACGGCTAAGATTATCATTTTTACGGATTCTTCACGAAAGACTCCTCGAAAGAAAGATCGGAAGAATACAAATATTTGTGGACGAGGGTCTCCGGAAAGATTGGTACGAATAGAGACAGATCAAGACCCGAGAACTGAACCGTCCAGACCCATTCACCTCGTCCTAAGGCGAGGAAGACCCGTACCGAGGTCACTTCGCCCATGGGCGAGGACGACCCGTACCGAGGTCACCTCGCCCATGGGCGAGTAAGACCCGTTACGAGGTTACCTCGCCCATGGGCGAGGACGACCCATACCGAGGTCACCTCGCCCATGGGCGAGGACGACCCATACCTAGATCACCTCGCCCATGTGCGAGGACGACCCGTAACGAGGTCACCTCACCCATGGGCGAGGACGACCCATACCGAGGTCACTTCGCCCATGGGCGAGGATGACCCGTACCGAGGTCACCTCGTCCTAGGGCGAGGACAATCCAATCCCGGCCAGTCTGACTCATTTTAACTCCCGTGTCCTCCGTATAGTTGCGTTATCCGACCTTTGGACCCTATACATCTCGTTTCGTCTCGTTCGAAGTTTCTCTCGAAGTTTTACGACTAAGACCGAGAAGATCATAGAATATCTCGAAGGCCTAAAAACGGCCCGCAAGGGTCTAAACGTGTCTAGAGGCCAATCTACGATTTTAGGGATCCAAGCCCAATAGGAGCTTTGACGGTTTATCCTAACTCGTGGAACTAAGATAAATGCTAAGTTTCCAAAGATAAATGTGAAGATTCGAGGATAATTACGAAGATCGACAAAAAATGGAATATTCCCGAAAAGCGATAAACTTGGGCCCAAAGGCAAAAGGTTAAAGGGGCCGCCAACCTAAAGCAACTATCTAAGGAGAGCGAAGAAGAAAAAAGGATCCAAGAATTTAGACTTAGGGAACTCCTGCTAGCTTAGAGATTTTAGAACTTAGGTGATTAGACTAGCAAGGTAAGACTTATGACGTTTTGCCGCCTTTCTGTTCTGCTTTTATCTAGTTAGCATATCTCTACTCCTCTCGCAGAAATCCTGTATTCGTACTATTCCATTAATAAAATGCCTCTGACCGACCATTCATTTTTATCTTGCTGTCTATCTTTTTACGTTCTAATGTGATTATGCGGAGAATTCGGACCTTCAGGGAAAATCGGGTTTACTTGGTTTTCCTCCGTTTTTATTCTTTAAAATCGACTTGTAAATTTCGGTTCTCACAATTTGGCGCTAGAGAGAGGGGGGTCGAATTCTCTAACTCAAAAATCACTGAACGATAAAGGATATAGGATGTCTGCTCCAGCAGCTCATGATGTCGTCTCTTTCAAGGATCGAGCAACGGCCGATCAGGCCAAACCTCAGAACGATCTCCTTGTCATCGAGCTGACAATCCAGAAAATCGACGTAGCAAGAGTATTGGTCGACACCGGATGCTCGGCCAATATTATGTTTAAAAACACCCTCGAGAGAATGGATATCGACCTGTGCGCCGTCACGGAAGGTCCCAGTCCGATATTCAGACTCTCGGAAGATGCTACTATGACCCTCGGCTCAATCAACCTCATGGTTAAAGCCGAGAGCGTCGTTAAGATCGTGGAATTCTTAGTTGTCGACCGCCCAACATCTTACAATGTAATCATTGGGACTCCGTGGCTGAATTCCATGCAAGCGATCACCTCGACATTCCACCTGTGCCTTAATTTCCCAACTCCTCGTGGAGTCGAAACAATACAAGGAAATCGCAGGATGTCGCAAGTATGTTTCGCCGTTGAGTTAAAAAGAAAAAACTTTGCGATCAAAGCTCCCCACTATAAGAAAAGAAAGCTGACTCTCAACGAGGGCGCCCTAGAACAAGACTCAGGAATCTTCTGGCAGTCACAGAGGGTCGAAGCTCTAGAAGAAAAGCGCGAACCAACTTGCGAACCAGTAATATTGGTCTGCCTCAACGAATCCTGTCCGGAACGATGCGTCGAGATCAGAGCCAACCTCCGCGAACCTTTGAGAACAGAGCTCATAACCTGTCTTAAAAAGAACCTCAATACGTTCGCTTGGGCCGCGGAGGATATGCCAGGGATCGACATCGGCATAACATGTCATGAGCTCAACATTGACCTGGCCTACAAACCCATCAAACAAAAAAGACGGAAACTAGGACCAGAGCGTCCCACCGCGGTAAATGAAGAAGTCGAAAAACTTCTCAAAGTAGGGTCGATAACAGAAGTCAGATACCCGGATTGGCTCGACAATCCTGTCGTGGTCAAAGAGAAAAACGGCAAATGGTGAGTATGCATCGACTTCACCGATCTCAACAAGGCCTGTCCAAAAGATTGCTTTCCGCTTCTGCACATTGACCGACTGGTCGAAGCAGCAGCAGGGAATAAACTCTTATCATTTATGGATGCCTTCTCCGGGTACAATCAAATCATGATGAATCCCGACGATCGCGAGAAGACCGCATTCATCACTGACCGCGGAACGTATTGCTACAAAGTAATGCCTTTCTGTCTAAAGAATGCAGGCGCTCCTTACCAACGACTCGTCAATCGAATGTTCTCCGAACAGCTCGGAAAGACCATACATCGATGACATGCTCATAAAATCCCTTGATGAACAAGATCACATATCCCACTTGGAAGACTGCTTCGCTAGGTTGAACCTACATAACATGAAACTAAACCCGGCAAAATGTAGATTTTCGGTAGCATCGGGAGAGTTTCTAGGCTATCTAGTCACGTGTCGCAGGATTGAGGCCAACCCCAAACAGATAAATTCATTGATAGAAATGGTCTCACCAAAGACAAAACGGGAAGTCCAAAGGCTAATCGAAAGAGTCGCAGCATTGAACTGTTTCATCTCGCGCTCGACGGACAAGTGCCTGCCTTTCTACGACACGTTGAAAGGGAACAAGATGTTTGAGTGGTCAGAAGAATATGAAAAGGCTTTCCAACAGCTGAAACATTACATGCCACTATTCCTGTTCTTTCAAAACCGGTAGAGGGAGAACCTCTATTCCTGTACATCGCGGTCTCGGCGACTGCAGTAAGCGGCATTTTGATCAGAGAAGAACACAGTGAACAAAAACCGATCTCTTACATAAGTAAAACGTTGCTGGACGCTGAGACAGAGTACCCCGTGATGGAAAAACTAGCACTTGCCGTTGTAACATCAGCGAGAAAGCTCAGGCCATATTTCCAGTCTCACACCATAGTGATCCTCACCACCTTTCCCCTATGCACGATTATGCACAGTCCGAGTCTGTCAGGATGGCTCGCGAAATGGGAAATAGAAATAAGCGAGTACGATGTCGAGTACCGCCCAACAACCTTCGCAAAATCTCAGGTGCTCGCGGATTTCTTGGTAGAGCTGCCCATGGGGGATATGACAAACACGGAACCAGATTCGACTTGGGCTCTTCACGTCGATGGATCAATGTCCAAACAAGGATCCGGAATCGGAATTCGGCTCACGTCCCCTACCGGAGAGATCTTGGAACAGTCGTTTCGGTTAGAATTCCATGCATCAAACAACGAGGCTGAATATGAAGCACTCATTTCAGGATTGCAACTAGCCCATGGACAGAAGATTCACAACATCCACGCTTACTGCGATTCTCAGTTAGTCACAAATCAATATAGCGGGGAATACGAGGAGAGGGACGAAAAAATGGACGCCTATCAAAAAATCGTCCAGGACCTGTCCCAAGACTTCGACCACCTCGCCCTCACTAGAATTCCTCGCTCGGAAAATACCAAGGCTGATGCCTTGGCCGCACTCGCGTCAAGCTTGGATCCAGGACTAAAAAGGGTAATCCCCGTCGAGTTCATTGAACATCCAAGCATCGGACCGCCAGTGATCGCCAATCTGATTAGAGCACAAATCGAAGATGCAGTGGAAATCGAAGATCCACAAGAAGAGAATGTGGATCAGTCGGAATACGGCTGCGACAGCCCATGGCTGGAGCCGATCCGAGCCTATATAGTCGACGGAACACTACCCGCCCAAAAATGGGCAGCCCGCAAAATCAAAACCCAAGCCGCACGATACGTAACGGTAGAGGAAGAAATCTATAAATGGAGATTCTCCGGCCCACTCATGACCTGCGCCGAGGGAGAAAAAGTGAGAAAAGTAATGGAGGAGGTCCACTCTAGACCGTGCGGAAACCACTCCAGTGGAAGATCACTCGCCGTCAAAATAAAACAACACGGTTATTACTGGCCAACTATGATCAAAGACTGCGAGAAATTCGCACGGAAATGCGAAAAATGCCAAAGGCATACACCAACGATCCATCAACCTGCAGAAGTCCTCTCGTCCATCTAGTCTCTGTATCCCTTTATGCGGTGGTCCATGGATATCGTCGGACCCTTGCACAACTCAAAGCAGAAACGCTTCCTCTTCGTCCTCACGGATTTCTTCTCGAAGTGGGTAGAGGCAGAATCCTACGAAAATATCAAAGACGTACAAGTCGAGAACTTCGTATGGAAAAACATCATCACTAGACACGGGGTCCCTTATGAAATCGTAACAGAGAACGGATCTCAGTTCATCTGTACCCGATTCGAAGCATTCTGCGAGAAGTGTAAAATACGACTGACCAAGTCAACTCCTAGATATCCACGATGTAACGGCCAGGCAGAGACCATTAATAAAACCGTCCTCGACGGGTTAAAAAGCGCTTTGAAGCCAAAAAGGGGCGATGGGCAGAAGATTCCTCCCCAAACGAGAAAGTCTCAACAACACGATGCTGCGGGATGAACTCGATCTCGTTAACGAGCGACGAAACCAAGCGCTTATACGAATCCAAAATTACCAGCAAGCTGCTGCAAAATACGACAACTCAAATGTTCGCTACCGCAGGTTCAAGGAAGGCGATTTGGTTCTGCGCAAAGTCTTCCAAAACACTGCCGAACGTAACGCAGGAAAACTGGGAGCAAACTGGGAAGGACCATACAAGGTCATAAAGGTAGTCCGACCAGGATCATACCAAATCGCGAACATGCAAGATGTCAAGATCCAAAGAACATGGAAAACGATGCACCTAAAGAAATAATACCACTGATCGCAACATGGGAAATAAGAACTACGAGATGGCTTGATCTCCAAAAAAGGGGTACGTAGGCAGCTCACCAAGCGAGTTCAGCTATCCCCCCATCTTAAAAAGGGGGGGGGGGGTACGTATACTCGCATACTCCCACAGCCTTCAAAAACTCGACCTTTTTGAAACTTTTCACGGAAAAACGCGAGTTTACGATCGCCAATCCCGCTATCCATCAAACGGCCAAAGTGGCAATCTAGAACTCGCCCATAACTCCTAAGCAAAAGCGATTAGTTATCACACTGAATTCAACGAACCCCCGAATGCTCGTAAAATAGGCATCCTTCGGAAAAAGCCCGCGAACAAATGCGGCACAAAAGAAAAAATCAACTTTCGCCACTGCGAGACGTCGCTACACGCTTGAAGTTACGATTTTTTCGACATTTACAGAAACGACATTCTCGTTTCCAAAACAAACCTAGTACACCTCTAACGGTAAAATGCCTTTAAAATGGCATCTTTTCATTGTTGCTGATCACAACAAACAAACCCTAACGTCCTAAACAGACATTAGCCGCCCTCAAAAGGATGGGCTCTCTCACATCCGACAAGTATACCATAGCACGCTATACAAGAAATCCGAAATTTTGGTCAGCATCTCCAAACGGCCTTTGGAAGTAGCTCGATTCATGCCAATACAAGTAATATAAGCCGATAACAATTTGCAGACTTTATATCGGTACGAGTCAGGTTGAAATTGCAAACAGGCAAAACGAAAGCCGACTTGTCATCGCATAGCCTTAGTCCGAGACTAAACCTAGGTCTTGCCCTAAACCCAGTCACTCTGCATCTTGACATCTCAAAGGCATAGTATCATCTCCCTGATACGAGATCCAAAAACTTGTCTCTTCACGAAGGTCTGTACGTTTTCACGAGTTTCTGCATTAAACAGAAAACCACGTAAAAACTCGCGTACTCAACAAACGATAGATACGGTGATCATCGGAGGGAAAGGAATGAGACGACAACTCATGTCCTCGCCCTCTAATTTCGAAAAAGAAGTTCTCTCAATATATAACAAACGAAAAGTTTTATAGATTGTGCCAAGCATATTACAAAAGCCCTAAAAAGGGCAGGGATTCAAAGCCACCAACGGCTAGTCCCAGAACATACAAATTACGGCGTCATAAACAGGCCAAAATAAAAAGACAAATACAATCCCCGAAAGGATTGTTACCCTAGGCACTCCTCGGAGCACCACCTTCATCCTCAACCTCATCAGAACTCGGGACCGTATCGCCATCGTCTTCCTCGACTGCTTCAGCGTCACCTCTCTCGATCGCATCATCCTTGCCTTCTTCGACCACACGGTCTCGCCCTTCGGGCTCTCCCAAACACGGCGTAAGGGTGCACTCGGTTTTTAGCAGAGACAGGATTGAATCGAAGTCTCCTACGAAAGCCATCAGCTCCTCCTTGCAAGACAGCAGCCTGGCCTCTTCGGAGTCCCGAGTCGGAACCACTTCACCCTTGAGTAGCTGGATCTCGCTTAAACTTCCCTCGATGCCCGCCAGGGCCATATCCTTCTTACGGACAGTCATGAGTGAATAAAACAGAACAGCCATCCTTGTCAAACGGGCATAAAACTCGTCCCGCGGGACAACGGTCCCCGCTAACTCACGAGTCCTCGGTTCCTATTTACTCTTTGATTTCACGCTGGATACGAGATCCCGCTGGAGATCACTGACCCGATCCTCCAGCTGCGAAGTCTCAGCAGCATGAGCGTCCTCAGTAGATTTCAGCGTGGCCTCGACTCGTTTTAAAGCCTCCCTCGATTCCGCTAAGCCCTTTGTCAGACGCTCTATCTCCGAGCCGCAGTCGCTCATCATCTCGTCAATCAGTGACACAAACTGCGTTAGAGATAAGAGTCAGGATAATCATAGAACAAAGTGTCTTACGTCAAAAGAAAATAAGTGTCGTAACGAACCTTGGCACGATGTTGCGTTAAAGGTCCCGAAGGCTCTCCTTCCGCACCTTTGGTACATTTTCTCTTCTTGGTGGTCTCGGTCGCGGCACCATTCCTCTTGCGACCTTTGGGCAGAGGAGCGGCACTAGGCGCAGGAAGCCCTAGGACGATCTCTTTCCTGTCCAAAGGTGGAGGCATCAACTCCGTCACTTATTTTTTCTCAGAAATTGGAACTGGTGTAGTGGAAGAACCCGAAGGCCAAGCCGAGACCTCCGGCACTTGCACAGGTGCCATTTCCGTTCCTACGAGAGGCGCAGCCCCGCCCAGAGACTTGTTTCCTTCGGCCGAGGACGACAGCGCAGACGAGGAAGGGATAGCCGACGTTTCAGCATGGGTCCGATTAACTTCCTTTTCGGCACTACGCCTGGATAACCTCTCTATAAAAGAAAGGAATACAGAAACGAAAGTCGGAGTGGCTTCATGAATGGATGGAATCGGCAAAACCGGGCTGACCTCACCCATCTCGACGTCGGAGTTCTTCTTTTCGTTTTGGGAGGAAGACATTCTTGCTTGGGAGAATGAAGAGAGAAAAGTTTTAGGGAATGAGATGTGTAGAGAATAAGGAATGATGAGTTGCTACTTATAAGGATGTGGGGGTGACGTGGATTTCCGCGATAAAATAATCTCAAAAGACAATCTACAAGAAAACATACTCTTAACCGAAAATTCCGATTAAAAACACTTCAATCGCCCGCTGATATCACTCAAATTACCCTAAAGAGTGACTTTACTCTCTCAAATAAGAGGTTGAGTTGTAGTACTTAGGGATCGAATCCACGGAGACTCTAGGATTACACAATAGATTGTTTAGTCTTTGAAATAAAGCTAGACAAACAAGTTTAAAGCAGTAAAAAAGGGGTAAGCAAGTAATTGCTTGATTGAATGGATTAGGTTTTAAGCAAAAGGAAATAAATTTAGATTTAGGCTATTTCTCAGGTGTAACTAGCATGCCGGGTATCTAGGGTTTTTAGTATTCATAGTTCTGAACTCAAACCTTAAGGTTAAATCAATGATTGATTATCTTCAACTAGATCTTAAGTCACCAACTATCGTTCGATGAGCATAAGAAAGTGTCGATCGATTATTCTATATGAATATCGATCGATACACCTTTCGCGGTATCGCTCGACAGGCGGATTGCTCTATCGATCGATATCGTTTCTAGTGAGCTTTAAGAACGGATTTGAATTGGTTCTCCAATCTTACAAAGAGACTACTCTCGTGTACTCAAAGTAAGTTGAAACACACCAGCTTTAGGTTTCAGGGATTTGCTAAGTTTTCACTTATCCAAATTAATCCTAAGATCTAAAATAAGGGTGATCAATCCAATACTTAGCATTAAGAACAACTAGAATGAAGAACTATATTTTAAACAACCTAGCATTAAATCAATTGCAATGCATGTTTAGCCTTAATGAGTAGCCTAAATCTAACAAGAGAAACTACTCAAACATATTCATGGAAGACAAAATCATGATGGTTTGAATAATACTTTAAAATAGAATAATAAGAGAAACAATAAAAGAGTAGAGAAAAATAAGGGAGTTCAAGATCTTCTTAGTATGCAGTTTGGATCTATCTCTCCACTCCTAAGCTCTCTCTCCAAGGTAGCAAGAAGCTTCTCTTAAAATTAGGTCTAAAAGTTCTCTAGGCAAGTCTTGCCTCTAAAATAATACAAAACCCTATTAATATAGCCTAACAGGCGGCCAGGGACTCATTTGATAGAAGTGAAACCCTAATGAGATGTCTAGCTCATTAAACTCGTCATTAACTCTTTGAGGCCTTTCATGTCGATCGATTTCACAATCTTCTATCGATCGATTAGTATAGTGTCTCGTCGGTCGATGTATCAAGGTGAGCATCGGTCAATTTAGCTCCAATACAATCCTCCTCAAAGTATCCATTTTTGCTCCAAAATGGTCATATTTCACCAAAGAGTACCTGTACCTGTAAAAGCTCATAAAAGACACCAAAAGTGTCCTTTTATTTCCAAAAACATATAAAAATCATGGTTGAAAGTGGGTAAAATCCATGACTTATCAACTTCCCCAGACTTATCCTTTTGCTTGTCCTCAAGCAAATTTAAGGACATAGGTCTAGAAGAGGATTCCAAATAGGGAGACTTGAACAACCTCTAACTCAAAATCATCACCTCAACTTTGTTGCAAGCCACATCAAAATCTATCAACTTCAGAAGCACATTATACCATATCCTAGCTTAGCAACCAAGTTCATCTAGCCAACAACTTAGCAATCCTGCCTGACTAACCCCTCTACTGATTTCATTTCTGTGCATAAAGATAAAAGTGCGGGCTTTACCTTGGGAGCCCAACAAGGTGAGGACAGAGGACTTTGACTAGTCCTCATATTTCTGTCCCCTATTCTTAGACACTTTTATTTTTATTTCTATTTTTATTTCGGATTTTTAGGATTTATTACTCTAGATTATCTATCTTTATGACTTATTATCTATTTGCTTGTGTTTGGATTGTCTAACAGAACTAACAAATGACAGATCAGACGGGTTAGATACCAACAGACGAATTGATGACCTTTTGTCTAACAGCTATCGATCGATAGGCTAGACATGGTATCGATCGATACAAGTAATAGTAGGTACGGTTACTTAGTCATTAACTATCTAATTTTCTTTTTTTTTTTCTTTCTCACCACACTTAGACTAAATAACACTGGGGACAGTGTCGTTTAAGTTTGGGGGGGGGGTTGTTACTAACATTTTTAAGATGGAGCCCAACAAGGTGAGGATTGACGAGCTCACACTGCTGTTCACTGCGATTGACGGAGTTGTCGACCTGCAGGACCTGGACCCGGACCGCGACATGCCCATGCCCAACCTGGGATCCCTCTTCGCTCAGCACCTGGTGTCGCTGAAGATGAAGCCCTTCAAGGGCACTGGCAGGAAGAAGGAGACGATCGGGAGCCTGCTTACACCGATCTTCCAGCACCTCGGCATCCGCTTGACTAGAGAGACATCCCGCACCTCCCGCGCCTACCTGGACTTGGCGCATCTGTCATCAGCCCAGTGGCTGAAGGACGGCCTGCTCTGGAGTTTCAGGAGAGGAGACCTCCTCAGTCTTCTGCAGCTGCCCTCCCGCCACATCACGGACTTCGACGGGGACATTGACAGGCTCCGGTTCCAGCCAGATGAGGCATTCTTCCGCAACCTCCAGGACGTGCCACGGAGAGTTCCAGGAGAGCGCAGAGCACCAGCTACGCAGGGCCCGCCAGAGGCACCAGTGCACGACTTCCCCATCATGCCAGACATTCTGATGCGCGACCACGGGGACTTTCAGAGGTTCGTCGCAGACGCTCTCCAGGCCATCTGGTCCAGAGTGTCTCGCTGTAGGTGCATGAGCAGGAGGAGCGTGAGAGCCTATGATCCAGCAGCACCAGGTCCATCAGACCAGTACCGTCGTGACTCGTCATCAGACGACGAGGATGCAGCAGAGGACTTCGACTAGTCCTCATATTTCTATGCCTTATTCTCAGACACTTTTATTTTTATTTCTATTTTTATTTCGGATTTTTAGGATTTATTACTCTAGATTATCTATCTTTATGACTTATTATCTATTTGCTTGTGTTTGGATTGTCTACCAGAACTAACAAATGACAGATCATACGGGTTAGATACCAACAGACGAATTGATGACCTTTTGTCTAACAGCTATCGATCGATAGGCTAGACATGGTATCGATCGATACAAGTAATAGTAGGTACGGTTACTTAGTCATTAACTATCTAATTTTCTTTTTTTTTTTCTTTCTCACCACACTTAGACAAAATAACACTGGGGACAGTGTCGTTTAAGTCTGGGGGGGGGTTGTTACTAACATTTTTAAGATGGAGCCCAACAAGGTGAGGATTGACGAGCTCACACTGCTGTTCACTGCGATTGACGGAGTTGTCGACCTGTAGGACCTGGACCCGGACTGCGACATGCCCATGCCCAACCTGGGATCCCTCTTCGCTCAGCACCTGGTGTCGCTGAAGATGAAGCCCTTCAAGGGCACTGGCAGGAAGAAGGAGACGATCGGGAGCCTGCTTACACCGATCTTCCAGCACCTCGGCATCCGCTTGACTAGAGAGACATCCCGCACCTCCCGCGCCTACCTGGACTTGGCGCATCTGTCATCAGCCCAGTGGCTGAAGGACGGCCTGCTCTGGAGTTTCAGGAGAGGAGACCTCCTCAGTCTTCTGCAGCTGTGATAGCTTGCATATTTACATGTTTTAGCATCCATATCTCATGCATTTTGATCATATAAGTTAGGCATTAGGCATCTTTAGGTCAATTTTGCATTCATTTTTCCTTATCAGGTGTTGGAGTATGCTTTGGTGTGATTTGAGGTGTTTGGAAGCCTTATGGCCCAAAAAGAGGTGAAGAATCAAGTTTGGCCATGAAAAGAGAAGTCAATCCATGATCTGGTCAAGACAAAGATGAGCATTGACGGAGGTCTTAGACATATCTTCTGATGCAAAGATTTGGTGAAGCCATGGCATTCTGAGTTAGCTTTCCAATGGAAGTGGTTTCAAGACATTTGGAGCCATATTGGAGGAGTTATGATCAATTGAATGGAAGCATGTCAAGCCACCCGGGTGAGCACACCCGAGGCCAACCATCAAACCTTACCTGGACAAGCTCAGGACGCGGCCAGGACGACCCGGGGACAAGCACCCGCACGTCCTGATTGTGCTGAAAGCCTAGAACGGACGCGGTCAGCACCACCCGAGCACGAGAACCCGCACGGGACGAGGCACCCGGACATGACCACTCGTCCATCATTACCCGCGTGCCTTCATCCAGGACCCGTCCAGCACCACCCGGACGATAGCACCCGCACGGGATGGGCGATGGGAGAACGGACCAGGACACTCGGACGTCCCACAGTTCCTCCTACCCGCGTACCAGCCTGCACACCCGACTAGTACCACCCGGCCACACACACGCGCACGTCCTGCTAGCTGCTGGACACCCACCACGCGGCCGAACACACCCGGCCTAGAGAGGCCGCACGGCCTGGACGCCGGACAAGCAGGACATACCCGGCCTGGACATACCCGGCCTGGACAAGCACTAGCTGACCCGGGTGGCTCAGCTTCTTCCTTTCTCCTTGCTTCTCATTGGTCGAAAATCACTTGGCCAAGGGCACTTTAGTAATTTTGTTTTATGTTTCCAAGGGCTTTCAAGCCTATGTATAAATACTCTTGTGATCTCATTAAGGGATCTAACTTCTTTTCTCTCAAAAACATAATAAGAACTTGAAGAAAGTTTGGATCTTTGATCCTTTTTATCTCATTTCTTTTGTGTTTAATAGATTATCTCTATCTCTAATCATGTTTAGCCTTGAATCATCATTGATTTTGAGGTTTTCCATGGGTATTAGTGAGTAGATCTATCTAGGGTTCATGGGCTTGGGAGACTAAGGGTGATTAGGAGTAGATCCAAGGTGCTTAGTGTTAGATCTATCATCTCCTTGCATTGATTTGGTGTTCTTAAAGCTATATTTGGGTTGGCCTCTCAAACATAGAGCCATAGGCATTTCATGCCCGGAAGGTGTTCTATGAAATGCCTGAACCAACTCATCTATGCTTTTAGCTTGCTTTGCCTAAGGGATTAGTTGTCAAAGAAGCTAGGATTGCTATTAGACTCATTCTCCATGTTTGCTTTGATCATTACAGCCAAAGGGATTTGGTGTACTTGGGTGATCTTTGCAAAAGAGCATTCATCTAGGGATAGAGCTTGCTTAGTTTTGTTGTCTAGGCATAAGGAATTAGATTGATTGAAGAGTTGACATCTTGGATTGAACCTTGATCACCCAAAGTCAATTCCCTTGTCCCAAGAACCCCCTTGCCTCATTGAGAAAGAAAGTTCAATCTTTTATTGCATTTTTAATATTGTCTTAGTTTCATAATCATCCTCTCATCTTGTTTAGACTTAGATTAAGCATGAACTTGCATTCCCTTTGCATTAGAATCTCTTAGAATTGGATTGACATCTTGTATTCTACAACATTTGACTAGGACCTGAAAAGGCCTATCACCAAATTGGCGCCGTTGCCGGGAATCGAACCCGGGTCACCCGCGTGACAGGCGGGAATACTTACCACTATTTTGGTCTTGATCATATCAAAATAGATCTATAGGCATTTCCGCCCGGAAGGTGTTCGATGAAATGCCTGAACCATCTCTTCAATGCTTTTAGCTTGCTTTACCTAAGGGATTAGTTGTTAAAGGAGCTAAGATTGCTGTTAGACTTGTTCTCCATGCTTGCTTTAGTCATTACAGCCAAAGGGATTTGGTGTACTTGGGTGATCATTGCAAAGGAGCATTCATCTAGGGATAGAGCTTGCTTAGTTTTGTTGTTTAGGCATAAGGAGAGTGTTTGATTGTTGGCTTGCCACCTCTAGATTGGATCTACATCACCTAAAGTCAAATTCCTAGTCCCATGGATTCCACCTTAGCATTTGATTGAGTTCTTGCACTTGTTTCTTGATTGGATTTGAGATCACCTTGTTTATATTTCTAGGAATTTAGCTTGTTACCTTCATCCATCTTCTTGTTTGCTTAGATTAAGGAAGCTTGTGTATTCTTGGTGCTATAGATCACTAGTTCTCTGTGGTTCGACAACCTTTCTATACTATCATTTGACTTGGGATCATTGAAAACTTCCACTATCAAATTGGCGCCGTTGCCGGGGAACTAGTAGATTTATCATTAGGATTTCAATCTTTCTTGAGACTAAGCTTTATTTTCTTATGCTTTCTTTTGATTTTGTATAGTTACTAACCTTTACTTCTAGTTTTTGTTCTTGCAGTGATGGCTTCAAACTGCCTTGAAAAGCCACAAGAAGAGGAAGATCACATTGAAGATGAGCCATATGTGTATGTGGAGCCACCACCCTTTGATATACGCATACTCACACCAGACCAAAGGGTGGAGTTGCATCGGCTTCAGAGAATGAAAGAGAATAGGGGAAAGCCAATGAGATCCCTGGCACGAATGATCCGGGTACACATCATTAGGGATCGAGCAGAGTTTGAAGAAAGGGAGGTTACACAACATGAGTTTGATGTTGCTTATGACCTTAAAGAGGTAATGTATTGGGTTCCACCACTCCAGCTGGAAGGTACAAGCATTTCCACTTTAGAACTTCAACTTGAGGAAATTTGCTTGCCTTGTGGTGAGAATATTGCCCATGATCTTGATTCTCATGTGCTCATAAATGAATGTCTTGATCTGATATGTGAAACTAGGAAACTAGATGAGTTGAGAATAGAAAAGCTTGTTAGAGATCATATTGAAGTTTGTTTTGACAAGAGTTATCTATGTGGTTCATTTGATCTTGAATCTGAGTTTTTCATTCTTAATGAACCTAGACCTCTTCTTGCACTTGCTGATCTAGGGGATGAACTTGATGTGGATAAGCTCTTGCTTGAGATAGAAAACCCCCATGCTGAAAATTATCATGAGAATGTGAACATTGTGTATTATTTGGTTGATGGAGATAGAGTTGACTACTTTGTTAAAACTTCGTTTGAGCCTGTAGTTGACTTTGTGTTTACACCAAATTCTTTTGATTCTCATGACCATTTCAACCTCAAAGAGCATCTCATGATTCATGATGCATCTTTAGTGAAGCTCTTTGATGAAAAATCTGTCTATTTTTTATGGACAGTAGTGTGCTCCTTTGCATACTTGGTTCCTTGTTCTCATAGGAGAAGGACCAAAGGTGCATTGGCTCAACCTTTTGATACTTATGATTAGGAAGCACACAAAGTCAAGCTAGAGACTTAAAACAAGCGCGCTTGGGAGGCATTCCCATGTTTATCCATTTTATATATTTCTTTATCTTTCTTTCTTTTAAGCTTTTTAATAAGGATAGTTGAGGTTTTTCAGGTTGCGTCTAAGGCTAGACAAAAGGTGAAAGGCGGCCAAGCATTGCAACTCTAGACACCCGCCTTCACTTATCCGTTTCAGCCTATCTCTCCCGGTGGCACAAATCCGAGGCCAAGGGTCCTCTACCACCCAATTCAGCCAATAACTCCAAGTATGTATCACTCCAACCCTTCTTGTATATACATGTGTTTTTGTCTTGTTGGGGTATCTCCTTCTCTCTTACTCACACAGAGACTGTGTGATTTAAGTGTGGGGGAGGTACCAAGTATTTGATCATGTTTGCTTTGTGATTTTGAGTCTCATGCATTGCATTGTTCATTCATATTTGCATTAAAAAAATTTAAATTTTTGAATCATGTAGATTGCATCACTTGCATCCTTAAGATTGAGTCTAGAGCATATAGGTTGCATTCATTTGCATATGGAGCATTGCCTTGTAAAGAACACTTGTTTGCACTGAATTTGGCACCCTAGTTAAACATATCAAGTAGCTTAAGCATCTTTTGAAAGGCTTGCATGCTTTGAGCCTTGAAAAACTCTTCTTGAAACTTGCTTGCTTGCTTGATATTGGCATTGTTCTTGAAACCAGCTCCATCCTGAACTTAGACTTGAATGAACTTAATTTCTCTTGCATATGGGCATTTGCATACTTGATCATGGGTCTCATACACATTTGGGTTATCTTTCCGCATTATACCACACTTTGTTAACCCAAATGGCACTTCCATACCCTTGAACTCTAGCCATTCTTTGAAGCCTACATTGATTTGCATGAGTGAGGCCTTTTCTGATAGTTTGTCATGTGCAAAATCTTGAGAGTATTGGGGGCGACATGGATTTGTTCTCATCTCTTGCTAGCATAGGGTCCTCATTTGAGCTAGCTTCTAGGATGGTGAGTGGGGTTTTTGTTCCTTAATGGTCTATATCTTGGGTCTGGAATGTAACAATGTTGAGATTGATGAACAAATGAGTATCATAAGAAAGAAGAACCTTAGGGACCTAAAATAAAAAGATAAGAAGCTCTTGATTGATGTTTTTGACCTTCCCCCTTCATGTATATAAAAAAAAAAAAGAAAAAAAAATAAAATAAAATAAAAAAGAAAGATTCAATAAGATAGTGGGGAAGGAAAAACTTAAAGAGTTAGAGCTTAGAAAAGTGATTTGAGGTCCTTAGTGGTTGAATCTAAAAGAAAGAAAGTTGTTCATTGGGTGAGTGATGTGAGAATGTTTTCATTTTGGGTTATGGGATGAATAAAGGGGAGTAGATCTTGTAATCACTTAGGAATTGGGTAGAATGAAGAGGATGGATCCATGTATGCATGAATTGCTCCTAGTCTTAGATAAATTTTGCATAATGATCAAGCTCCTTGAATTTTGAGTGATTGCCACCTTGAAATGATGCATTGAAACCTAATTATTATCCATATTAGACCATTTGATCACCTAGCCAAATGATTGAGATCATGTGCCCATTTGTGAGACTTCACTTTGTGTGTGTGTGTGAATCAATGTGAGGGCTGGTTAAGAGAACCTGTTGGTTGATAAGCATTGCATCTTGTGTAGAGGCATAAGAGTAATTGATAGGGCTTGTGAAGCTAGAGCATAATAAGAAAGTTTTGCTCATGCTATTTGCTATGTTTCTTTAGGATGTCAAGTTGAGTGCTATGAGTGTTTCTTTTGGCTTTGCTTCCATCTCTATGTCTCTCCTCCTTGTGTTTCGAAAAGATTACTTGAGGACAAGTAAAGGTCTAGTGTGGGGGAGTTGATAGCTTGCATATTTACATGTTTTAGCATCCATATCTCATGCATTTTGATCATATAAGTTAGGCATTAGGCATCTTTAGGTCAATTTTGCATTCATTTTTCCTTATCAGGTGTTGGAGTATGCTTTGGTGTGATTTGAGGTGTTTGGAAGCCTTATGGCCCAAAAAGAGGTGAAGAATCAAGTTTGGCCATGAAAAGAGAAGTCAATCCATGATCTGGTCAAGACAAAGATGAGCATGGACGGAGGCCTTAGACATATCTTCTGATGCTAATATTTGGTGGCGATACAGAATTTTGAGTTAGCTTTCCAATGGAAGTGGTTTCAAGTCATTTGGAGCCATATTGGAGAAGTTATGATCGATTCATTAGAAGCATGTCAAGACACCCGACCTGGACACCCGACCTAACCTACCCGCACGGGTTGGGCGAGAGATGATGGACGCCAGGGAGTGTACCCGGCCTCACACACCCGGGATGAGAACCCCGCACGGCTCCACACACCCGGCCTGGCATACGCGGCCTGAAGGACCCGCACGGCTCACATACGCGGCCTGGCATACGCGGCCTGAAGCACCCGCACGGCTGGAAGGCTGGACGAGAGTCTGGTACGCGGGTCGGCATAGGCGGGTCGGGACTCGACCACCTTACCCGGGTATCGGCCAGTTTCTTCCTTCTTGATGGATTCTTATTGGCTGAAGACTTAATGACCTCAAGGACTTTTTAGACTTTCTCCGTTATGTTTTTAAGGGTTTCCAAGCCCCATATAAATACTCTTGTATCCCCTTTGAGGGACTTATCTCATTTTCTCTCAAGACTTTGCCTCATATTGTAAAAGCTTGATTCTTTTTATCAATCTAAGGAAGCTCTTCATCTCATATCTTGTTTCTCCTTCTCACAAACATGATTGGACTTGAATCTCACATAGATTTAAGGTTTTTCATGGAGATTAGTGAGTAGACACACTTTGGATCCATGGGCTAGGGTGATTAAGTGAAGATCTAGGGTGTTTAGTGTAGATTTATCTTGTTCCTTGCTGGTAGAGTGCTTTTAATGCTTCTTTTGAGTTGGCCTCTCAAAGATTGAGTTCTAGACATTTCTCACCCACAAGGTGTTCTATGAAATGTCTGAACCAACTCTACTAAGCTTTTAACATTCTTTATCAAAGACCATTTATTGTAAAGGTGTTAAGATGGCTAGTAGGCTTGTTCTTAATGATTGCTTGCATGTTATTCAGCCATTGACCATTTGATGTTTGAGATGTGTTAGCAAATGAACATTCTTCTTGACCATAGAGTTTGTTTAGACTTGTGCCTAGGCCTAAGGTTGTTAGATTGATTGAAAGCTGCCACCTTTAGATCGAATCTACTTGTTTCCTTGCTTGTTGAGGGTTCTTAATGCTATTTTGGTCTTGATCATATCAAAATAGATCTATAGGCATTTCCGCCCGGAAGGTGTTCGATGAAATGCCTGAACCATCTCTTCAATGCTTTTAGCTTGCTTTACCTAAGGGATTAGTTGTTAAAGGAGCTAAGATTGCTGTTAGACTTGTTCTCCATGCTTGCTTTAGTCATTACAGCCAAAGGGATTTGGTGTACTTGGGTGATCATTGCAAAGGAGCATTCATCTAGGGATAGAGCTTGCTTAGTTTTGTTGTTTAGGCATAAGGAGAGTGTTTGATTGTTGGCTTGCCACCTCTAGATTGGATCTACATCACCTAAAGTCAAATTCCTAGTCCAATGGATTCCACCTTAGCATTTGATTGAGTTCTTGCACTTGTTTCTTGATTGGATTTGAGATCACCTTGTTTATATTTCTAGGAATTTAGCTTGTTACCTTCATCCATCTTCTTGTTTGCTTAGATTAAGGAAGCTTGTGTATTCTTGGTGCTATAGATCACTAGTTCTCTGTGGTTCGACAACCTTTCTATACTATCATTTGACTTGGGAACATTGAAAACTTCCACTATCAAGCTGCCCTCCCGCCACATCACGGACTTCGACGGGGACATTGACAGGCTCTGGTTCCAGCCAGATGAGGCATTCTTCCGCAACCTCCAGGACGTGCCACGGAGAATTCCAGGAGAGCGCAGAGCACCAGCTACGCAGGGCCCGCCAGAGGCACCAGTGCACGACTTCCCCATCATGCCAGACATTCCGATGCGCGACCACGGGGACTTTCAGAGGTTCGTCGCAGACGCTCTCCAGGCCATCTGGTCCAGAGTGTCTCGCTGTAGGTGCATGAGCAGGAGGAGCGTGAGAGCCTATGATACAGCAGCACCAGGTCCATCACACCAGTACCGTCGTGACTCGTCATCAGACGACGAGGATGCAGCAGAGGACTCCGACTAGTCCTCATATTTCTATGCCTTATTCTCAGACACTTTTATTTTTATTTCTATTTTTATTTCGGATTTTTAGGATTTATTACTCTAGATTATCTATCTTTATGACTTATTATCTATTTTCTTGTGTTTGGATTGTCTAACAGAACTAACAAATGACAGATCATACGGGTTAGATACCAACAGACGAATTGATGACCTTTTGTCTAACAGCTATCGATCGATAGGCTAGACATGGTATCGATCGATACAAGTAATAGTAGGTACGATTACTTAGTCATTAACTATCTAATTTTCTTTTTCTTTTTCTTTCTCACCACACTTAGACTAAATAACACTAGGGACAGTGTCATTTAATTCTGGGAGGGGGTTGTTACTAACATTTTTAAGTCTCTATTTCTTAAAAGCATTTTTCATTTTCCTTTTCAAATCTCTTTTAAAGCTTTCGTTTTTTTCAAAAAAAAAAAGAAGAGAATCTATCATGTACCAAATGGAGACAATAATTTATACTTATTTTCTAACCACTCTTTAGCACCATTCTTAGATTTGTTAACTGCATAATGTACTATAGATGCTAAAGTGGATCACCGGTCGCTATGACAATACTTTTCATTATTGTCTGAAAGAACCAAAGCTGATTTCCAACCTAACCTGACATTCTCTGCTTGTCTTGGGGCTTTGTATACATGGGATCGGATACTTCGAACAAGTCCGGATGGTAAAGCGTTGTGTAGATAGTTTTATCACCCTCTCTCTCTCATTTTCGAAATTAGATTTAATTTTTATTCAAAAAAAAATCAAAAATTATCTTAAATTTATGTTCTAGGATTAGTTAGATATTAACTAGGAAGGAATTCGAACATGGCTTGGCGGTTACCCCCCTCAAGACTTGATTCATAAGAATTCTATAGGTAATGGATTCGAACAGGGCTTGGTGGTTACCCCCTTCAAGACTTGCTTCACAATGAATCCTAGGATATATGTCAAAAAGAAGTGAACAGGACTTGGTGGCTGCAACCATTAAGGCTTGATTCATGGAAGCCTGTCCAATCTTGGTCAGTGTCTTGCAAATGAAGCAGACCTGACTAGGAGAGAAATAGTAGAGAGAGAGAGGATAGGAACTAACTTTTACCTGCAGATCCGGATACTTGACTAAGCAACCTTGAATCCTGTGATCGATACTCCCAAGGTAAAGCCCGCACTTTTATCTTTATGCACAGAAATGAAATCAGTAGAAGGGTTAGTCAGGCAGGATTGCTAAGTTGTTGGCTAGATGAACTTGGTTGCTAAGCTAGGATATGGTATAATGTGCTTCTGAAGTTGATAGATTTTGATGTGGCTTGCAACAAAGTCGAGGTGATGATTTTGAGTTAGAGGTTGTTCAAGTCTCCCTATTTGGAATCCTCTTCTAGACCTATGTCCTTAAATTTGCTTGAGGACAAGCAAAACGATAAGTCTGGGGGAGTTGATAAGTAATGGATTTTAGTTGATAAGTCATGGATTTTACCCACTTTCAACCATGATTTTTATATGTCTTTGGAAACAAAAGGACACTTTTGGTGTCTTTTATGAGCTTTTACAGGTTCAGGTACTCTTTGGTGAAATATGACCATTTTGGAGCAAAAATGGATACTTTGAGGAGGATTGTATTGGAGCTAAATCGACCGATGCTCACCTTGATGCATCGACCGACGAGACACTATACTAATCGATCGATAGAAGATTGTGAAATCGATCGACATGAAAGGCCTCCAAGAATTAATGACGAGTTTAATGAGCTAGACATCTCATTAGGGTTTCACTTCTACCAAATGAGTCCCTGGCCGCCTGTTAGGCTATATTAATAGGGTTTTGTATTATTTTAGAGGCAAGACTTGCCTAGAGAACTTTTAGACCTAATTTTGAGAGAAGCTTCTTGCTACCTTGGAGAGAGAGCTTATGAGTGGAGAGATAGATCCAAATTGTATACAGAGAAGATCTTGAACTCCCTTATTTTTCTCTACTCTTTTACTGTTTCTCTTATTATTCTATTTTAAAGTATTATTCAAACCATCATGATTTTGTCTTCCATGAATATGTTTGAGTAGTTTCTCTTGTTAGATTTAGGCTACTCATTAAGGCTAAACATGCATTGCAATTGATTTAATGCTAGGTTGTTTAAAATATAGTTCTTCATTCTAGTTGTTCTTAATGCTAAGTATAGGATTGATCACCCTTATCTTAGATCTTAGGATTAATTTGGATAAGTGAAAACTTAGCAAATCCCTGAAACCTAAAGCTGGTGTGTTTCAACTTACTTTGAGTACACGAGAGTAGTCTATTTGTAAGATTGGAGAACAAATTCAAATCCGTTCTTAAAGCTCACTAGAAACGATATCGATCGATAGAGCAATCCGCCTGTCGAGCGATACCGCGAAAGGTGTATCGATCGATATTCATATAGAATAATCGATCGACACTTTCTTATGCTCATCGAACGATAGTTGGTGACTTAAGATCTAGTTGAAGATAATCAATCATTGATTTAACCTTAAGGTTTGAGTTCAGAACTATGAACACTAAAAACCCTAGATACCCGGCATGCTAGTTACACCTGAGAAATAGCCTAAATCTAACTTTCTTTCCTCTTGCTTAAAACCTAATACATTCAATCAAGCAATTACTTTCTTACCCCTTTTTTACTGCTTTAAACTTGTTTGTCTAGCTTTATTTCAAAGACTAAACAATCTATTGTGTAATCCTAGAGTCTCTGTGGATTCGATCCCTAAGTAGTACAACTGAACCTCTTATTTGAGAGAGTAAAGTCACTCCTTAGGATAATTTGAGTGATATCAAATTTGGCACCGTTGCCGGGGACTCTTTCTTATTACCATTAGATTTAGTTCAGAATATAGTCTAGATCTTATTTTCGTATTTACTAAAATCTTTTCCTCTTACTGTGCTTTTACAGGTACCTAAGAATGGAGAAGGCAAATTTCGGCAGTCCATTGATCGACACGGGAATGACAAAATCGAGCGATATGATGAGCGAGGAATCGACCGACATACCGCCCCGAACATCGATCGATGCCAACCAGCCGGAAGCAGGTAAGTGTCCACTTACCAAATCTGCTAATGAGGAAGTAGTCCTAGGCCAACCAACCATTAACACAAATTCTGAAATTGCTGATGAACAGAGAGATAAAATCCATGTTCAACCTGATTCATCTTCCTCTGAAGATGAGGAACCAGAATTGATTTTGCAAGACTACTTAGACCCCATAAAGACCTATTCCAATAGGTCTGCCATCAAAGTACCAGAAGTTGATACCAGAAAATCAAAACTCTACCTTGATTTTGTTCTTCTGGTACGACATAAACCCTTCCGTGGATCTACTTTGGAACACCCCCATGAGCACATCGAATATCTAGAAGATCTAGTCTCTGATGACTACAATCGCTGTAAACTTTTCTCTTTTTCGCTTGAGGGAAAAGCTAGAAAGTGGTTGAATCAAATTCCAGCAGGCTCTCTAACTTGCTGGGAAGACATCAGAAACGCTTTCATAAATCAATTTTTCGATGACGCTCGCTATTGGGATGTGCGAGAAAAGTTATCTTACTTTGCTCAAGGTCCACATGAATCTTTTAAAAACGCTTGGATCAGATTTGAAGGCTATCAACGTGATTGCATTCACCATGGTTACTCAGAACCACAGCTCCTAAACTTCTTTTACGGAGTGAAGGAAACTTTAGCACTAGGATTCCTAGTAAAGCAAAGCGTTTGATCAGAAATATAGCTTTGGGAAAATCCTATGAGATCAGTGATAGGGAAAATAGAGCCCCGTCCAGGGACACGCTCCAATTAGCTGAAATCAGGCAGTCATTAGACTCTCTGCACTCAATCATGAAGGAAAAGAAACTTAGGCAAACTCTTCCAAGTGAGAGTAGTTGTTCTGAAAGACAACTATTTTCTGTGAAAGAGAATACCTCTCAAGTTTACAACCCGGACGATGATAGTTTCACCCAAAACTATGATGCCCTAACCAGATCCCGTCAAAGAAAAACTGACTCCAGGATAAATCAAGCTTTCACGGGAAATCAGAAAATAGAAAGCGACATGGACACCAAACTAAACGTTGTTCATCGTGAGCTATTTAAGAAATTAGATGCTCTAAGTGAACAAGTCAAACGATTAGAAGGTAATGTCGCCGAAAACGTAATCGCTATCAAGAGGGAGGCAGGACGTCTTCCTGGGCGAACTGATATGAACCCAATACGTCAAGTTAGTGCCGTACTCTTGAGAACTGGAAAGCAACTTGTTCTGAAAGTTAAGGAAAAATCTTCTTTAGAAAATTTTTCTGGAGAAGAGATCAAACCCACCCCTAACCCTGTGCTATTCCATGCCAGTAGAGCGGAACCTTCACAAAGCAAAAGCAGAGAAAAAAATAGTCAAGGCACCGAAGAGGTTGTGATTGACATTCCGGACGATGAAGAAGATTCGGCGGATAAGGTTAATATCGACCGATATGAAGAAAACAATATCGATCGACACCAATCCCCTAAGCCGAAAAGTGATTCAGCACCAGCTGGACCTACTATCAAAAGGGTTTATAACCCGATTCTCCCTTTTTCTCCACGAAATTCCGACCCTAAGCGTGAATTGGACAGAGAAGTCTGTAAGAAAGCAATCGAGAGGATCAGAGTTGAGATGCCATTAAGTGATGCTGTCAAAATTTCACCGACGCTAAAAAAGTACGTTAAAGACATGGTAACTAAAGGTTTCCACGTCGGAGAACGTAGTATCATGATGATTTCCGAGGAAGTCAGTGCTATAATTCAAGGCGAAATCCCGATCAAGCAACCAGACCCTGGTAGTTTCGTTCTTAGTTGCACCATCCAAGATAAACAATTTCCAAGAGCCCTCTGTGATCTCGGGTCTAGCGTGAATTTGATGCCGCACTCTGTTGCAACATCCCTTGGATATGCGGAGTTTACCCCAGCAAATATCCAACTAGTTCTCGCAGATCGATCTGTCCGAGTCCCGGAAGGAGCTCTTGAGGATGTGCCCGTAATCATCAATGGCTGCACAGTACCAATGGACTTCGTTGTACTTCACTACAAGAACGAACCCAGAGACCCCATTATCTTGGGAAGACCATTTCTTGCAACCGCAAATGCGATAATTGACGTCAAAGAAGGACGCATCTACCTGAACATTGGAAACATTCCAATGAGATTCGACATGGAAAAAGTAATGACACACCCCTTGATAGATAGATCATCCTCCTATGTGATGATATCGACGAGCTTACACAAAAATCTTTTGAAGATTCATTCCTTGAAAACCAGATCGAGGCCGTGCTCATGGTTGCTCAGGGAGAATTTTTCAGCATAGATAACCATACGGAGGATTATGCACATTTAATGGACGCAAGAAATGAAGATGCCAGCAATGGTGAAGATGACTCCGAGATAAATATCGATCGATATTTGCAAAACGCTGTCGATCGACAACCATTCTCGAGAGACGATCTAAGCAAGGAAAATGCACCAAAGGTGGAATTGAAACCACTTCCTGCTGGACTCAAATATGCCTACCTTTTTGACAACACTTATCCAGTTATCGTAAATGCAAATCTTACGAACAGTGAGCTCGCTTTATTGCTGAACAAACTGCGAAAACACAGGAAAGCAATTGGATACTCTCTTGAAGATATCCCAGGAATTTCACCCGACCTGTGTATGCATCGGATTCATCTTGAAGATGAATCAAAATCATCAATAGAACATCAGAGGCGACTCAACCCCAACCTGAAGGAAGTTGTTAAAAAGGAGATCATCAAACTTCTCGATGCCGGTGTAATCTATCCAATCTCATATAGTAATTGGGTGAGCCCAGTTCACGTGGTGCCTAAGAAAGGAGGCATCACTGTGGTCAAGAACGACAAAGACGAACTTATTCCAAAAAGAACTGTAACTGGACACCGTATGTGCATCGATTACAGGAAACTAAACTCCGCAACGCGGAAAGACCATTTTCCTTTACCTGTCATCGATCAAATGTTGGAAAGACTAGCTAATCATCAGTACTATTGTTTTGCTCGACATCCGGATTTTTCCAAATTCCAATTCATCCGGATGACCAAGAAAAGACAACCTTCACATGCCCTTACGGAACATTCGCTTACCGTCGGATGCCATTTGGCCTGTGTAACGCCCCTGCTACTTTCCAGCGCTGCATGATGTCTATCTTCACTGATATGATAGAATTTTTTATGGAATTTTTTATGGATGATTTTTCAGTCTATGGATCTGATTTCAAAAGTTTTCGCGACAACCTATGTAAAGTTCTAGCCAGATGCGAGGAAAACAACCTTGTTCTTAATTGGGAGAAATGCCATTTTATGGTTAATGATGGGATTGTTCTTGGACACAAAGTATCTGCTGCTGGAATTGAAGTAGATCGAGCAAAGATAGAAGTAATGACTGGTTTACCTCCACCAACTAACGTAAAGGACATAAGGAATTTTCTTGGGCATGATGGATTTTACCGAAGATTTATAGAAGATTTCAGCAAAATTGCCAGACCTCTAACAACACTCCTCTGCAAGGATGTTAAATTCGAATTTACTTCAGAATGTCAGCAGGCCTTTGATAAAATCAAAAAGGCATTGATAACTGCCCCTGTCATGCGATACAAGTGATTTCGCAGTAGGAGCAGTGTTAAGGCAGCGTAAAGATAAAAAACTTCATGTTATTTACTACGCGAGCCGAACTCTGGACGATGCTCAGAGAAATTATGGCACAACGGAAAAGGAATTACTTGCTGTCGTGTATGCTTTCGAGAAATTCCGAAACTACCTTGTTGGCTCAAAAGTCATTGTGCACACCGATCACGCAGCAATAAAATACCTTATGCAAAAGAAAGATGCCAAACCACGACTTATCCGATGGATACTTCTACTCCAAGAATTTGATATGGAAATCAAGGACAAAAGAGGAGTAGATAACAGCGTAGCTGATCACCTTTCCCGGATAAAAGTCACTGACAGTATTCCTATTGATGATTTCTTGCCAGCCGAAGGCGTATACCTGGCCGAATCTACATTCGTTGGTCAGATAAATCTTGCATCTGAATCTAAATCGGTCGATGAACAAAGTGATGCGATGATCGATATAATCGAACCAATGTTGATCGATGAAACGAACGACAAATCGGTCGATGCCACAGATGGCATGTCGATCGATGAATCAACAGATCAATCGATCGACAACAAGACAGACGCACTGACCAATTGTGAAAACGGCCTTGACCTGAATAAAGTCTCATTCAAGATATCCTTTAATGTGACTGTCACCGTAGCCGACAGTTTCAACACTGATCCGCACACTCCTGATAGGTGCCAAAACTCCGATCAGGAAGTGTTGGGGTCAAAAATGGTTATCACGAAATCTACGGCTAAAGATCTTTCCAAACTCAAAGATTTCCCGCACGAACGGTCAACGGGGGAAAGATCGTGCGACAGAGAACCCACGGGCGGCAGAGAACCCCTGGCGCCGGCGGCAGGCGAGATAGAGCCGGCCTGGCGCCGGCGGCAGGCGAGATAGAGCCGGCCTGGCGCCGGCGGCAAGCATCACGCAAGCCGGCCTTGCGCCGGCGGCAAGCCCCTGGTGCCGGCGGCAAGCGTCACGCAAGCCGGCCTGGTGCCGGCGGCAAGCCCCCTGGCGCCGGCGGCAAGCGTCACGCAAGCCGGCCTGGCGCCGGCGGCAAGCCCCCTGGCACCGGTCGACGGTCCTCCCCCTGGTCTCGGTCCTCGTCCTGGTCTCGGTCCCATCATGCTCGGTCTGATCCCATCTTGGCTTGCTTGGATCGATCCTCGTGGGTTTGATACGATCACGGCTACGGAATTAACATCTCTCGATTGGAATCATCCTCGATGTTTTACGACAAAAATTAGAAAGTTTGGATTTCTCGTAGAGGATATCGTGTAAAACAAGATTGATTAACTCGAACATCGATCCTTTAGGCTATACGGTTTATGTTACGAGAAAGATAGTCTTTCCGAGAAATCGTATAAAACGTTCAACGACTTAAGACAAGTCCACGGACTTACTTATGATTTTAAGAATTCAGGCCCAATCAGAATATGACGGTTTATCCAATTTCCCGAACATCGGATAAACATCAAGTCACCGGAAAATAAGGGAAAACTCGAGGATAATTACGAAGATTGACGAAAATGGAATATTTCCTGAAGAGATAAACTTGGGCCCAAAGGCGAGGTCCATCATCCTAAGGCAAACCGACCTAGGAGTGAGTATATAAGGAGAGCAAGAGCAGAGGAGAAGGGGATCCGAAAATCCTAGATTGGAGACCTAGAGAGCTCCTGTCAGCTGATAGAACTTAGAATTTAGGCGGTTAGACTAGCAAGGCAGGCGCTAGAACATCTGGCCGCCTCCTGCTCGCAAATCTCCGCTCCTCTCGGAAGGATCGGACAATTCTTTTACTTCAGAGCTCCGCACATAGAAACCCTAGGCGTTATCTTCGACATGCCTGTTTCTAAGACAAACGCTCATACTAGACGAACCCGCCCAGACGGTTCGATCTCTTGTTCAACTCTTTCTAAACTGAACTACGTCCGACTTGATCCTCGAAAGGGGTACGTAGGCATCCTTTCTTAAGGTCCAGTCCCAAATCTTAACAAAACCTTTTCCACATTTATTCGGTCACTTGTCGTTGGTTGTCGCAGAGAATCCGGACCTTCAGGGAAAGTCGGGTTAACTTGGCTTTCCTCCGCAATCTTATTCATTAAAATCGACAGTGCGAATTTTGGTTCCCACAGTTTGGCGCTAGAAGGAGGGGTGGGACGGATTACTCTTACTCATACGGCCGCAAAACGCTTGATCGAACCGATGTCCGGAAATATGAAAGAAAAACTTACGGTTTGCATCAACGATGGTAAAACAACTCCAGCAGCGACTATTCCTACGGCCAACGCTTACGCAAACGCCACGGTGCTCGAGCAAATCAAAAACCTAGCCGCGGCTTCCCGCCACAGGAAGAGCACGAAAACGAGCTCGCAATTTCTCTATCTAAACAGAAAACGATAAAATCTATCAAACCCCAAAAATTCATCTTGTTACCAAGTTAGAGAAATCGCAATGAGCAAGGTTTCCACAAAAAAAGTTTCTTTCGAGAACCTCTCGGAAAAATAAAACTTATTCTCCTCGAAACCTTGGGGAAACCCTAGCTTACTCGCGGAATAGAAGCACGGCAAATCGGGTCACCAATTCCCACTGCCGTACTTCTTCCGAACAACTCTCGGGAAGGCACGAACGGATCGTGAGCCCCGGGGATCGACGAAGTCGAGCAACAGCAGCATCGGCGGACGCAGGACCCGGCACGGGCGGTAGGACGCCTGATGCAGGCGGCAGACCGACCACGCAGCAACTGGCGCCGGCGGCAGACCGACCACGCCGCACCTGGCGCCGGCGGCAGACAGACCACGCCGCGCCTGGCACCGGCGATAAGGCGCCTGGCGCCGACGGCTGGGCATCTGGCGCCGGCGGAAGACCGACCGCGCCGCGCCTGGCGCCGGCGGCAGACCGACCGCGCCGCGCCTGGCGCCGGCGGCAGGGCGCCTGGCGCCTGCGGCAGACCGACCGCGCCGCGCCTGGCGCCGGCGGCAGGGCGCGTGGCGCCGGCGGCAGGGCGCCTGGCGCCGGGCGGCAGGGCGCCTGGTGCCGGCGGCAGGCTCGTCCTCTCCTGTCTGGCGCCGGCGGCAGACCCGTCGTCTCCCGTCTGGCGCCAGCGGCAGAGGTCCTGGCGCCCATCCGTGCATTCGTTTCGTGATCTCGGGCAACGGCAACATCTTGGTCTCTTAAACCCATGTTCGGATTGTTCGAGAAACACGACGATTCTTCCGCAAAGCCTTCTCGATTGTTTAACAAAGCTCATATTCTAGAATCTAAGTTCGAAACCTCATTACTCAAACCCTCGAAGACGGGAAGTCTACGAATCGAAGTCCATCTCGATCCCGATACTCGAGAAATCTCGGAAGACCATAAAAGGTTCGAATGATGAATGGATTTCGATTCATCGTATTAAACGATTACGGTTATTCTAAACACCAATCATCTCGACTATACGAGGAAATGGGATTCCTTCGGAAATGCCGAAACCTTCGAAGACTATTTTCTAGAAAAATTTTGTAAAGATTTTAATTCTTCGTAGGCCAGGAACAAAAACGTCTTGAAAACTGCCGTAGAATTTAGGGAACTTAGGACCTAGGTGGATAGTCTAGCAAGCTAAGGGTAAAGACGTTCCATTGCAGTCATCTGATGATTCAGAGTCTGAAGATGATGGTTTGGTGTTGAAGAATATGGTTGCATTTGGTGCACGCACGGAGGGATCTAGTGAATCCTCGGCTTCAGATGTTGGTACAGATGATGAGGAGTATCATGTGGAGAACAACAAGTGGTTAAAAGACGAAGATCAGAATCTGAGACTGGTAGAGTTGGCTTACAAGCCAAAACAAGCTGCTTGAAGAACTTCGTGAAGAACTTGCGGCGGTGAATGAGAAGAATGGGTCTCTTGAGCAGGAAAATAGCAAGCTGAGGGAAGTTGCTACTAGGGAACAAGAAAGAGCAAGGATGCTGGAACGTGATTTGGCTGACAATTGCAAACATATCAGGATGCTCAAAAGTGGATCCAAGGAATAAGATACTCTTGATGGGACAAGGAGCCAAGGTTAACTGGGGACTGGGATAACGAGGAGCCGAGGGTACTAAGGAAGTACAACATAAGGGGCTGTTACACTTTGTCCAAGGGAGCACATCAAAAAGTAGAGCCAAAGAAGCTTGTCGGGAAGTACATCGGGACGTGCGACAAGGAGTACGGCAGGAAGTAATACAGCGTGTAGCTGTGAGTAACAAGCTTAAAATGGTACATCAGTGCAACAACATGAAGGTCAGAAAGGAGGTTCTGAAGCATGGTTGTGCAGCTGGTACAAAGAAGGAGACTGATCGGTGCATCAGCAACTGTGTCAGAGAGACATAAGCAGGTAGCTTAAGAATCTTTCAGTAGCGTGTGTTATGGTGTTAACATTAGATGTGTAAAAGCTGAATTAAGCAGATCTTGTAATAGATTGTTTAAAGGAGGTTGTAATAAAGCAAAGTGGTTGCTTGTATTGTTTTGTCTCTCGGCTTACTTTCTGCAGTACTATTGTGGTGTCATCTTTGCACTAACAGGTCGATTGTTGCTGGAGTCCATTGATCAGTGGTCGACGGATAGATCGACACCAATGCGATCCGCCGAAACTAATTGAGCTTTCTACCTTGAAATCTCCTTCTTGCAGCTTCTCATGCTTCACCACTTGCCAAAAATCATCATCTATGATGGCATTCACGTGGTGCTTCGTTGATTCTTCACCTATCCCCCTTGCTAAGGCTTCCTGCCTCTTAACAGCTTCTCCTGTCTGAACCACCTGCATCTCCAGTTTCTTCACATGGGTGATTAAAGTGTCAAACTTTGTGTTCAGAGTTGTGTAGACAGAATTAATCTTCCTATTGAAATTCACTGTTCGCATCTGCTCACCTTCAAGAACCTGGTCAAGCATTGCTTCTATCTTGCTCTCCTGAGTCTGTGGTGGTGGATTTTGGTAAAATGAGTTTCCATAACTCCTGCTGTTGTTGCTGTAGTTGCTGTAGGGTTTCTGTGAACTCTGGTTCAGATTACTCCTTTGTCCAAAGATGTTTCTGTTTCCACTCCGGTTTCCAGACCTCTGAAATCTGTTTCCACTGATGAAGTTCACATCCTCTTCCGCTGCTTCTGCTCTATTCTCTGTGTCTACATCCTTTGCATCCTCTACTGAGCAAACGTGCTTCCTAAGAAGCCTGTGAACACTGTTCAGCTTTGCTTTTACTTCCTCAATCTGCTCCTTCCAAAGGGTGGTTGCAGATTTCCTCCTCTCAAAATTAGTGTTCTTTCTGGATGCCAAGTTCTCTATAAGTCTCACAGCCTCTACTGGATTCCTAGTGTTGAAGTTACCTTCACTAGCTGTGTCCAGAGCCATCTGATATTGTAGCGCGATGCCTCTGAAGAAAGTGCTAAGTAGCTGCGTTTGGTTGAATCTGTGGTGTGGACAATCTCTCTGGTAAGACTTGAATCTGATCAAGGAGCTTCTAAAAGACTCTGTAGGCTCCTGTGTGAATGTTGTTGGGGTCAAAGTCGGTCACGACGAAATCAATGCCTTAAAGTCCCTGGAAAGTATTTCTCGGAACAAAAAGTCTCGTATAACTTGAAAAGAAGTTATACAACAAGTTCTCAAATTAGAATGTCCAATCTCTTCGACAAACAACTCTCTGGAAACAAACGAGTAAACGGGAAAAGAAAACTGCCAGCGTTACCCAAACGTCCGAACCACCAAAAGAAGGTCAGGACTTGGTCTTACAGGGTCAGCTCGCCATAGGGAAAGCTCATTCTTCCCAGGTCGGCCTAGCGGGAGCCCACATTTTTATCCCTTGAGTCTCGATCAAAATTTCCTTCGTTTCGCTGCAATTGGAGTTTCCGTTGAGATTTTACGAAGGAAACAAGGCACTGTCCCGGCCAACTCGCCCAAGGGCAAGTGCGGCTTGTCCCACTCGCCCTAGGGCGAGTGAGGCTTCTCCCAGGTCGCCCTAAGGCAAGCCCACTAAGTTCTCCCTTGAGTCTCTATCAAAATGTCATTTGTTTCACCGCAATCGGAGTTTCCGTTGAGATTTTACGAAGGAAACAAGGCACTATCCCGGCCAACTCGCCCTAGGGCGAGTGCGGCTTGTCCCACTCGCCCTAGGGCGATTGAGACTTATTCCAGGTATCCCTAGGGTGAGCCCACTTTGTTCTCTCTTGAGTATCGATCAAAATGTCCTTCGTTTCGCTGCAATCAGAATTTTCGTTGAGATTTTATGAAGGAAACAAGGAACTGTCCCAGCCAACTCGGCCTAGGGCGAGTGAGGCTTCCCACAGGTCGCCCTAGGGCGAGCCCACTTTGTTCTCCCTTGAGTCTCGATCAAAATTTCCTTCGTTTCGCTGCAATCGGAGTTTCCGTTGAGATTTACAAAGGAAATAAGCACTGTCCCGGCCAGCTTGCCCTAGGGCGAGCTCGGTCATGTCCCGGCCAGCTCGCCCAAGGGCGAGCTCTGTCTGTCCCGGCCAGCTCGCCCTAGGGCGAGCTCTGTCTGTCCCGGCCAGCTCGCCCTAGGGCGAACTCGTTCCTGTGCCGGCCAGCTCGCCCTAAGGCCAGCTGGGTCCTGTCCTGGCCAGCTCGCCCTAGGGTGAGCTCTTTCCTGTCCCGGCCAGCTCGCCCTAGGGCGAGCTTGGTCTGTCTTGGCCAGCTCGCCCGAGGGTAAGCTCGGCCGGGTCCTGGCCCGGCCAACTCGCCCTTGGACGAGCTCGGTCTGTCCCGGACAGCTTGCCCTAGGGCGAGCTCGGTCCTGTCCCGGCCAGCTCGCTCTAGGGCGAGCTTGGTCCTATCCCGGCCAGCTTGCCCTAGGGCGAGCTTGGTCTGTCCCGGCCAGCATGCCCTAGGGAGAGCTCGGTCCTGTCCCGGCCAGCTCGTCCTAGAGCGAGCTCAGTCCTGTCCCGGCCAGCTCGCCCTAGGGCCAGCTCGCCCCGTCCCGGCCAGGTCGCCCTAAGGCGAGCTCGGTCCCGTCCCGGCGAGTCCGTCGAACCAATGCCATGCACTCTCGCCTAAGTCCTCGTAGCTCCATCCGAAAGAACCATGAACCCAGTGTCTCTTGTTCGCATCGACTGGAGTTATCCTTGAAACTTTACGATAAAACCGCGGAGACTTCTTTTCTCGTATAAGTTCAAGTCCATCCTATAAAAATGGTAAGGGTTAACGTAAACACCAACTGCCTAGACTATACGATTGGTTTGAAAGTTTTTTTATAAAAACCGACGTCGTATCGAAGGTGATTTCTCAAAGAAATCGCAAAAACGTTTAAAGTCGAAAAAGGCCCAAAGAAGTCCAAAACGCGGCTAAAAGCCCACTTGCAATTTTAGACGAGATTGAGCCCAAGATTACTATGATTGTTTATCTCTTATTCGCATGAGAAGATAAATGACAAGTTTCTGAGGATAAATCTGAAGTTTTGAGGATAATCATGGAGATCGACGAAAATGGAATATTTTCGCAAGAGGATAAATTTCGGCCCAAAGGCAAGGAAGTAAATGGGCCAACGACTTAGAGACCTATAAAAGGAGCACTGGAGCAAAGGACGAAACAATCCGACAATTCTTTTACTCTAGAGCTCTGCACTTAGAAACCCTAGGCATTATTCTCGACATGTCTGTTTCTATGACTTGCACTCATACTAGACGAACTGGCACAGGCAGTTCGATCTCTTGTTCAATTCCTTCTAACTGAACTACTTCCGACTTGATCCTCGAAAGGGGTACGTAGGCAGCCTTTCATAAGGTCCAGACCCAAATATTAACCAAACCTTTTTCGTATCTTTTTCGTCTTTTGTTATTGATTTGTGACTCGATTAGGTTTAAGGTTTTAGGCGGCTAGAACTAGAAAACTCATTGACAGCTCTCACGGCCGAAGCTTTTATAATCTTTTGTAACCATCGCAATGCTCTTACGCAAATTCCAAATAAAGATCTACTTTTTCCAAACTTGTTTTGTTATCTTTCTATATTTTCCGCATTTATTTGGTCACTTATCGTTGGCTATCGCAGAGAATCCGGACCTCAAGGAAAGTAATTATTCATTAAAATCGACAGTGTGAATTTCGGTTCCCACAAATATAGCAATCTTGCTCCTCAAGTCTTCAGCACGTGCCTCATCAAAGAAGTTACGCAGGAATGCGTTCTTAATGTCGGCCCAGGATGTAAGAGATCCTGGTGGTTGGCTCTTAAGCCATTACGAAGCTTCTCCAGCATGTGAGTACTTGAAGAGCTTGCAAAGAAGATAGTCTTCAGGGACTTCCTTGGCTTTGATAGCAGATAAAAGATCCTCGAACCTCTCCAGATGGTCCATAGGATGCTCGTGAGATAACCCATTGTAGGGTGTCTGTCCCACAAGTGTGTAGTACTGTGGCTTCAACTTGAAATCGCCTCTCTGAATAGCTGGAGGGCGAATGGCTGATCTATTGGCATAGAAATGATCTGGATGGTTGTAACCAGCCAACGTTCTGGGATGAGCAGCCTCATCTACAGGTTGAGCAGCCTCATCTACAAGTTGAGCAGCTCTTGTAGCTTCAGTATGAGGCTCAGAGATTACAGTCCCCTCAGAATCTATCCTCTGACGTGCTACATTACGTAGATGACCTTCTAGATCATGTAGGTTTCCATTCTCGTCCTGTCTGAGAATCAGTGTCGCAACAATGTCTCGCGGTTGAGTATCAATCGATGAACGAAGTGAAGTATCGATCGATGTCGGGTGGAAGAAATCGGTCGATGGAAGAGTAGCCTCGGTCGACGGTGAAGAGCGAGTATCGATTGACGGAGTATGAGACTCGGTCGATGGTGGTATACGAATATTGGTCGAAGAACTAGTGTGTCTGTCGATCGATGTGGAGTGTTTTTCTTTGCGGATCAAACGTTCCAAGCGTGCAGGATCTTCTGAGAGTAGCAGTTGATTTTCCTTGTTGCTTCTGGTACTACTGGGCATGCACCTGAAAAAGACAAGAAAAATTTGTATCAGAAAGTTGTTTTAAATAAGTAACCTAGACTTAAAAGATTAAATTTAATAGCGATCAAAGCTCTCTGGCAACAGCCCCAAATTTGATAACGTGCTCAAATTATCGTAGGAGCAACTTTACTCTCTCAAATAACAGGTTCAGTTGTAGTACTTAGAGATCAAATCCACAAGGAGCTAGGGAACCAAATAGATCTAATCAGAGTGATTAAGCTAGGTTGATTATGACTTAAATAACAGGTTTTGAGCAAAGGTAATTGCTCGATTGATTGATTGAGGGTTTGAAGCTTTTATAAGAAATAGCTAGACTTAGGGTTCTTATTCAGGTAATCAGGATCATAATCCTATTGATGCCTAACAAGTTGTATGCATGATATTATAGAGCTCAACTTCATAAGAACAAATCGACCAGATTTTGCTTTCTAGATTCGTCTATTGACTAGATCTAATAATCTTACCTTTTGGTTTGATTAATTAGAAAGTGTCAATCGATTATTCTAGAGGAATATCGATTGATACACCTTCGGAACCATCGATCGATTATTGTATAGGAATATCGATCGATGCGCTCTAGCCAAGCTTTGAGATCGGGTTGAATGAATGCTCACTAAGGATTCCTAAATCAGCTTCTGCCTATCCTAGGTCAAGGTTATAGTTAGCTACTCAAGAACACAAGCATTAAGAGTATCCTAATGATGAATACCATAACTTAGCAATCTATAGTAGGGACTAATCCCTCATAACCTATTTGAACCATAAATCTAACAATAAAACTACTCAGACATGGCCAAGCAATTCATAACAACAAGGTATAAAGAAAACTGCATAGATAGATAAATAGATAATAATGGAGTTCCAATCACAAATCTGTTTGGATCTTCTCTCCAACTCTAGAAATCCCTAGAACCTTTAGCTGTGTAAAAAAATAGAATAGAAGAGCTCTCTTTGTCTTGAACACTTAGGGGGGTGTATTCAATCAAACATTTGAGGTAATTTGATTTCTAATGGAGTTTTAGATGATTTTAATAAGTTGCAGAGATTTGGGTGATTTCTGTTTAACCACTCTAGAATATACCTAAAACCATGGGATTTAAGTTTTAATTTTTTTAACTAATAAACTCCACCCAAACATCCTAAAATTACCTGAAAACTTTAAAACTCCACAACTTAAAATATGTTCAATAACAGTGGATTTTAGAGTATTTCACGAAATGTCATGTTCAATAACAGTGGATTTTAAATGTTTTTAAAATTCATGTTTGAATAACAGTGGATTTGTCATTTTAATACAAATCACCTAAAACTCTCAGTTGAATACACCCCCCCTTAGAAAAACTATAAATATTAGGTTAAAAACTCGTCAGAGGCAATCTTGTAATTTGGCGAAGTCTTGGGCTTTCAGTCGGCTGTCTTCTGCTTGATTCACCGTCGATCGATGTCACAGGATATGCATCGATCGATTATTATCTTCACTCGTGGACCTTTCTTCGATATCGATCGATGACACAGAGTGTGCATCGATCGTTTATTAACTCTGAATGTCGACCTGTGGTCTGGTTTGATGGTCAGCTCCGGTGAAATCTCTCTTGTGCTCCAAAATTCTCCAAAAACATCCCTTTGTTCCAAAACACTCTTGAACATGAAAACATACCTAATAGACTCCAAAACATATAATTTTATTTTAAAATACCTATATACCATGGGTAAAAGTGGGTCAAATCCATGGTATATCAATTATACGGGGTTAAACGCTGTCTCTAATATCCTTTAAGTCAAAACAACGTTGTTTTGAAATTTATTAAAAATTGTAACTAAAAGGAATCAAACTCGTGACAAAAGCTACAATCGATTTAAACTCGAACCACTAGACCACTTACAATTTTCTTAACTTGAATAAATACTAATAGATATTATTATTAAACCTCCAAAGCATCTTCTACCACCCTAAATACCTAAATCTCTTTTAACGTCCAGCTGTTCTTTTCCAAATTCATATCTTCAAACCACACAGAAACATGAAGCTTAAAAATCAACAACTCGTTAAATCTTAAAGTACTAGATAGAATAAGAAGAAGATACAAACCAGGAGGGAAATTGAAGGTTTTCTGATCTGAAGTAGGATTATAAGCATACTCATTGAATCTCATTAGTTAAGAAGTTGATTGATGCGTCAACTTTCTTGCCACGAGGACATGCTACCTTAAGATCAAACGTTTTCCTCAGACAGGCACATCGATTTAGGGATTTAGGGTGGGAGAAGATGATTTGGAGGTTCAATAATAATATCTATTAATATTTATTCAAGTTAAGAAAATTGTAAGTGGTCTAGTGGTTCGGGTTTACAACGAATGTAGTTTTGGGTCACAGCTTCGATTCTTTTCTGCAGATACAATATTCTAAAAACTTTCAAAACGACTTCGTTCCGATTTAACAAAGATTAGAAACGGCTATTAACCCCGTCTAATTAATCTGTTCCACGAGTTAACGTTATCTTTAATTTGCTTTTGTCAAATTAAGTTGAGATTTAAAGTGACAATTCAAATTAAGTTGATGGTTTAAATGGTTCAAGAGAAAATTCATATTTTTTAACCAATTTTGAAAATTCGTGATTTAAATGACAATTTTCTCATTTACTAATCGTTTCACACGCTTCTAACACAATCAACAACATTTAATGCAAAAGAAAGCTAAAATTATTATTCTATACTCTTTTATTCTAAAGATATGCTCTATTCGTAGAGCAAAATAGTCGGTGATTAAAAAAACAAGAAAAAAAAATTATAAAATCAGTTTTTTTTTTTTGAAACACTTGTAATCAATCTTATCTCTTCTAATAGATAACCATCATATGTATTACTTTCTTCCATCATATGTATTACTTTCTTTTTAACAGTTACAATATTTTAACTTTTGAAGGTTGTATGTTTTTGTGGGTTGTGTCTTCCATCCTGTTTAGGTTAAGTTTTCGGTTGATCCAGCATTATTATGGATTATTTTAGTTAAATTAATCTCGGAAATGACAAAAAAGGATGGCCATACTTGAAATTTCTTTTCATATCAAGAAAATCATATTATTCTGATCGCAGTGTCCTCCACTTGTTACTCAGATATTTCAACAACAAATATCCAAACAAATTATAGGGAAAGTTCTGGACCCTTGATCCTGGAAAGATACCTACAATGGCTGCGTCCTTGGCATCACTTTCCTACTCCATTAAAACCGGAGTACAACCACTGTTCAACCGCTACGGCAGCCACCGTCTGCGTCCTTCGTGCCTTGTACCTCTCCCTCCCTCTGTACATCTCTGCATCTGGCTAATTAGCTCCTTTCGTCATTTTCACTAAGAAATAAAGCACTAAAAATCTTAAGTATTGATTGGGTTTAAACTCCTATTTTGTCAGATCGGTAAACATATCACGAGCTGCTCCTGGAGACAACTGTCTATGAAAAAACAGTCCGCGCTCGAAACCACTGACGGCGCCGTTAACGTGGAGTTAGACGATGACGAAGAAGAAGAAACGTGTGAGCTGGTTAACAGAACAGAAGTGTCAATTGACAGCGTCGAAGCTCACCTGTTAACGGCGGTAAAGAATAACAACGGAACTGGATTGCTTCTACTCTCTGATGTCTTCGGCTTCCAAGATTCCTCCACCCGCGACTTCGCTTATCGCGTCGCTTGCAATGGCTACAAGTATTCGTCTTCTGCATTTTCTTCTTTCTATCTAAAATTCCAAACTTGATGATTCAAATTGCAAATTTCGTCTTTTGTTTTGAGACAGTGTTCTTGTCCCGGACCTTTTCCGTGGAGATCCATGGTCGAAAAACCGACCAAAGTCTGAATACGAGGAATGGAGAAGAGGACAAGACCTGAACCGGATCCGAAATGACATAAGGACCTTGACCGAATGGATGGTTGATGAGTTTGCAGCGGCCGGGATATCCAAGAAGCTGGGAGTGATAGGATTCTGTTTTGGAGGTGGACGCGTGGTGGACGTTTTAGCCGCCGACAAGAACGGTTACTTCAGCACCGGAATTTCTTTCTATGGCACGAGAATAGACTCTGAGGTGGCCGGAGACGTGAACGTTCCGGTCTTGTTCATTGCCGGGGACACAGACCCGCTTTGCCAACTGGAGGTTTTGAAGGAAATTAAGGAGAAGATTGGTGA